>JAECUM010007493.1:0-40349 GCA_016617855.1 Megalonaias nervosa | reverse complement strand
CCAACGAACGAGAATGCATAAAACATACACACTACACTATCCACACCAACGAATGAGAATGCATAAAACATACACACTATACTATCCTCACAAACGAATGCGAACGCAAACACGCAAACACACAAACACACACACACACACACACACACAAATCAGTAAAGAAGTGAGTGTTTATAGTCACACTACTTCACATTCACACAAATTGGCAAATTGAATAGTCTCTCTTTTCTAGAGATCTGGTTAGCCCCGAGAAGGGCTGTTGTTTTAGAACTCCAATTACACCTGGTTAATGATGACATCTCCCAGGGCGGGCACCACACACGCATCGCCGACTCCAGTCCTGCTCCCAATTGATGCGTGTGGTTGGGAGCGCAGAGGGAGGTTGATTGGCTTCACTATCCCACTCCTCAGTTTGAGGGAGAGTGAACACTTGTTCCCTCCTTCTATTCCACACCCTGTGGTGATGATGATGCTGACGCCGAGGCTCCCACTCTTGCTCTGTCTTTCCAATTCCTCCCATGCCTCCTCCTCCCAAGTTTCTCTCTTGGGGACAGCGGCTCTTGGTACTGGTGGTACTGGTGGCAGAGGCTGTGGCTGTCTTTGTTGTGCTGCTGCTACTGTCTGTGGAGGTGTCCTCACCTCAGGCTTGACCTCACACAGAGGTCTTAGCATAAGGTGAGGTAGGATCCCTCTCTTCTCCTCTTCTTTCTTTTTCTTCGCCGCCTCTTCAAGCCTGGCTTCTTCGGCTAAAGCCTCCATAGCCAGCTCATCTAGCAATCGTCTGGTATATTCCAGGTGCATCTGGAGTTCTAGTAGTTTCGTTATTCTGCTCATTTCGTTGCAGTTGCTACGTCAACGTGGGTAGCCAGACTGACGAGTGCTCTGCTTTATATTCCTGGAGCACGAACGTGAAGGAAAACATCCCTTTCACCAAAACTTACCATAACCAAAAACAAAACATCAAACGCGCGGACCTAAAAGAAGCAGTCACGTTGACTTTTTACTTACAAACACAGACATGCAAAATTTGACAAGACAGAGAAACAAATGGTGGATTTGTTTTACTCACAAAAGAAACGAAGTGCTTATATACGCACTTCTATTTTTTTTAAACATACAAACACTTAAATTTGTTTTGGCAATTTCAATTAGCATGTCTATTCGAGAGTATTGGGGTAGCCCTGAAAAGGGCTGTTTTTGTTGACGGGGAGTGATGGCAATCTTTTGTACTGTCTAAGATTGCATCCCCGTCTGGCGGCAGGCTTTCCTATACGATACGGTCTACTTCTGCGGAAAGAGAAGGAGAACTCTTTGGTGTCCACACGGCAGTCCACAAAACCTCTGTCTGGTTCTTGTTGTTGCTGCTGCTGTTGCTGCTGCTGCTGTTGTTGTTGCTGTTCTCTCTGCTTCTGAAGTCTGTACTTCTCTGTCCATTCTTCTTGTTCTTTCTTGATTTCCTCTCTGAAAACCTCTTCTATCAGGTCTTGGGCTATGGCTAACATCCTGACCTTCCCTATCTCTTCAGGCTTCGGTATCAGGTTTAGCCTGACACGATGTAAATTGACGTTGGCTTCGTTTAGCTTGGCTAGTCTGGAAGACATGTTCATAGGTTGACGAGTCAACAGTGGATGGCCAGACTGGAGACCAACCCGCTTTATATGGTTCAAACGCGGACGCAATAGAAAACTTCCCTACTTGGTTTTAGTGTCGCAACGCTATGATAGCGAATGTCATGGTGAGGGATAGAAAGTCAAGGAGCATATATTCACAGTCTTTCTTTCAAAACAAACAACAGACACATTTTTTCAAAATACAACATTTTTTATTCGACCAACAACTAACCACTAACAAGTAACAATAACATCAAACAAATTGTTTTTGACAAGGTTGACAACGTTGTGAAATCATGTGAGATTTCCATTGACGAAAGTCATGAGGCCATTGATGTACACTACGTTTCCTAGCTAAAGACAAAAGATAGCCATAATGGTCACAAAACCATCGATCTACTTTCTCATCGTTTCTAGAAGAGTGACAATCAAAATAAGTCACTAAATGTTCTAAAGGATATCCAAGACTGCGTTGATGAAGAAAATACACACAATATTGTCCACTCACCATGGAATCTGTGCCTTGTAATTTCACATTATTGTATCGTGTCGTCTGGGCATTTCTTCTCATAAAGTTAATGATGTCGTCTTCCAAAGGGGGTAATCCATACGAATCAAAATACTCCACACAATCCTCTTGAGGGAAGTAGACGGCAACCCAGTGAGTTCCTGGGAGATGACTTTCGTCCGTGTTGATGACATAAGCTTGATGGTCTTGAGGCTTGCGATGAGGTAGTTCATCATTAGCGCACACGACAGGATTCCAAGAAGCAGTATACGAACTATTTTTCAAAAGGTAATAAAGTTTCCAGGTATCCATTTATTTTTTGTTGTGTTGTTTTTTGGGTTTTTTTCACAGATAATGATAAGTCATCAATTCAATTCTGACTTTTTGTTTGAAACGCTCTGTCAAGTAGCCGTTTCTTCGCTTCGTCTCCGCACTCTGGGCTAAGAGAGATTCGATGCGATAGATCTCTAGAGTAGACAATGGTGGGCAGGAATGATCACGCAAGCCTTTATACCACTCATGCAACATTGCTTCTTCCGAGATGAGACTCCAAGCGTCGCCCAGATACTCGTCCAATCTTTCTTCTTGATTCATCATCATACATTTATCGTGTTAAATTTGACTGGGATGATCGTTTTGACATCCATAACAATCTCTCTTGGTCAATTCCGTAATCGTATCCGCCAGGTGTTGAGCAAAACACGACAATAAATGTTGTTCTTTTTCTGGCCATCTGAACTTGACCACTACCTCGTCCTCTTTGTCTTGGTCTTGGGGTTCTGTTTTCACGCTATCCTCCCATTCCATTTCCAAAGATTCTCTACCGTTTAATGAGGGATAAGTGTCTTCCATTGTTTCTAATAGTCTAGAATGACTTCTTTCAAACTGTTGATTTCTATGGTATTATCGAATTCGGCATACAAGATGACGTTGACCGTCTCGGAGAGAGCTTCTGCAAACTGAAGTTCCACACGCAGTTGACCGGATTTTATAGGGTGGAAATGTCCTTCATCGCTGCCTTGGTCTGGAGTGAAATCAAATTCCCACAAAGTGTACCCTCTTACATAATCTTCGTACGAAATACCGTGACTGGCGTTGGTTCCTAGTTGTCCGGTAGCTTCGTACAGGGACAAGTATGATCTCAAGTAATTCTTCTGGGCAAAGTTAGGTTCGAAGAGCCTGGTACACAAGGTCATGCCATCGCGACTGACTTTGATCTTGGACACTCTGTAGTGCTTAAACTGGAAAGGATTTTGATCGTGAGCTCCGTTGAGGGTTGCATTACTGACGATGCCAACGATTAAACGTTTGGGTAACTGTCCTTGGAATAGATGATCTTCGATCCTGGATCGGAGTCCAGCAGTAATGGTGAATGTTTTCACTTCTACACGTCGTATCGGATACTTGGCGGTCGATCTGCTCAATGTTTGACTGATGTCTTTTCCCGCTTTAGGTAACACTTCTACGCGACGCACGTAAAGTCTGGCTTCTTGGATGATGGTTTTGTACTCGTTGGCATGAGCCATCAAATGGAAAGCGACACTACTGCGATTGAGTCTCAGGCGAATATCCACTCCGTTCAGCAAATACTTGTCTTGCAACCACATGTCCAAATGCAAGCGATCCATCAGTTCTAAACTAAGACCTTGCAGGATTTTTCTTCGACGGTTGTTAAAACCCACATTGTGAGGATTGTCATCGGCTGTCAGGGCTGTGTCGTTAAACGTGTCTTCACCTGCGGTGTCAGGTTTCCATACCACGCAAGCATCCAAATGAGTGTTCTTGGCCTCTTTTACGTACGTCAAGAGATTTTCTAGGTACGCTCGGTAAGGGTAAGTATCCATACTGCTGCTGACCAGTTTGTTATTTAAGTACAAATCCACTTCGCTGAACAAGGAATGCATGAAATTGTTGACAGGAGCTACTCTGGCATCGGCTCCCGGATGTGTTGTCAGTTTTGATCAATTTCAGTTTCAGATACAAGTAACTGCTATTCAGATCGATGTAATCTTCGGGTTGTCCTTTGATTTCAAACTCGATGGGAGCTGAATCCGTCAAAGAGGAGACGGGATGAAATTCGACCCATTGGGATTCTTGCATTGTCATCATGGTGGGTGGCATGGCAAACGGATCCAGTTCCAACTTGGAACAAGTACAAGACTCTCGGTGCATCATTTTCTTTTTTGATGACATTTTGGAGAAATTCTTTGCCGTGCGTCAACGCGGCATCTTTTAAGGCGTGCAATCCCCGTGTCACCATCGGTTTCAAAACGGGAGCCACTTTACGAAAGGCTGATTTAGCATATCACCTAACCATGTCCTCGCTGTCGAGAGACTCCTTGGTACACATGATAATGACTGACAAAGGGTTAGAGTAATCGTTTTCGAAAATGGAGTTTCACTGTGACTTTCCCTTTAGTGAATGGAATATTTTGTCCCAGATCTCGTTTTATAGTAATGTTGACAGTGTCGAAATACGACTTACTGACGGGTAAATAGTGAGGATGTACAAATTCGCGGTGAACATGATAGGTGTTTCCACCTTCCTCGTCAGCAGCTGTGGCAGAATCCACTTTGGAAGGAATGACACGCAGTAACGGTACGGAGGTGTGTCCCACCACGTTGTACTCCACCACATCGGAGTACACAAAAATCAAATTCAGTCCTTGGTTCATTTCTACAGGGAATCGAAAATATTTCGCAAAATCCAAGTTACCGGTCACGGATGGTATTTCGTTTCTAATTTTGATCATCTTGGGGTCTCCACCCAAAATGTCATACAATTCAGGACGAAATGTAATGGCCAATACTTTGTCCTCTGAAAATTTCATCATTAGGCGACGAGCTATTTTGTGGTACTCGATCGTGACACTTCTTCTGGCTTTCTCCAAGGCTTTACCAAACATGAAATTGAACCTGTCAGCAATGGCGTTCACCAAATGTTGACCACAAAAATAATAGCCCGTAGGAATTTTCAACAGATAAGTGGTTCTTTTAGTTTTGGGGTCTTGTGATTTCATAAAGTCAGCAACACTGGCGCGTTCATCCATAGCTTGTTGCACTTGTTCGTCATAAACTTCTACCGTAAAAGTGTTTTCATTTTCGACGATGTTTCTGATTTGTGTAGGGTGAATCATTTCGACCAAAGCCACTTCCCAATGGGCTTCGTGATCCAGTTAGATGGCTTGAGGTAATCTGGCCGAGAAACAGCACACAGTGTTATTGGGAAACACCTCCATGGAACTGTCACTGGGTAACGTTAAGTAAAATTGGTTGTTCATAATTCCAGAGTTCTAATGTCCGAGGAGTCACTGGAAGTCAGAGGAGTGTCTAAAAGAGGATGGTTAGGGTGATTGTTGGAAGGGGGACTAACATTGGACACAAGACTCCCGTTGTTGTTCCCGTTAGAGGAATATTTCAGAGACGGATTGGGAGGAAGGTAACCAATGCAACTGCTAAGTAAAATGGTCCACAATTGTTTGTCTCCTTGTTGCAAACTCAAGTTGGCAATGGCAGCACCGATGACACAATACACCACAAAGATTTGGCAGAAAAGGACGATTTGCGTTTCAGGCACACGTTCTCCACACCACACCCACAAGGGTTGCTTTTGTAGATCTTGCAGAGAAGAACTGGGGGAAGGAGTGATCACTGCAGTATCTGAGGCTGTGTTGAAGGACATGACAATCACTTCTTTTTATAGTCGATGAGTTGCGAAGCGTCGATCCAAGAGTCAAAACTGGGAGGATATCCTTTCCAATGTACTTTGACTTCTTTGACACGTCGTTTTCCCACTTTACGAGTTCTTCGATCGAGAATGCTTTCTAACTCGTACACGTCGTCTTCTTTTTTGGTCACACGGTGTAACTCGGGCAAGTAAAACGTTCCTTTTAACACTTCCCCGTTCATGTCTTCCAATTTATAGTCAGAAGGATAACGGCCATGCACTCGTTCAGTCACACGAAACAATTCGGTGGTCCCGTTGGGTAAGTAACCTTTGTCGAAAGTGCGTTTGGTTTTGCCAATGCGTACCCAATCTCCTGATGCCAACACTCCACCTTTCTTGGGGACAGTCACTGTTGGGGAGGTACCAAACAGACGCTCGAAGACGGCCACTTCGTTGTCAGCAGTCACTTCTTGGGGGGCACGCCCAATGCTCCGATGGTAAGATTGGTTGTACAATTGGACGAGGTGTGGCAAGACGTCGATGTACTTGAGAGTGTGTTGATGCGTAAAATATTTCCACATGCGTTCTTTCAAGGTGCGTTGAAAACGTTCCACGATGCTGGCTTTGGTCTCGGGGTTCTCGGTGGTGAAAAAATGAATGTCACGTTTCTTCAATTCTTTTTGGAAAGCTTGGTTCAGAAATTCGGTGCGTTTGTAAGTTTGCTATCTAAGAGGGTGACGCCCGCTTTGTTTCAACACCAGTTTGAGGGCTCGCACTAACTCACTGCTCGATTTCGAAGTCAATGGTACGACCCAAGCAAATTTGGATAAGACGTCGATGACACAAAACAAATATTTGTAGCCACGATTGTAGGTGACCAAATGAGAGACATCGGCTAAATCGGCTTGCCATTGATGATCGATATCTTCCACTTGGGTGCGACTTCTCGAAAATTTTCGTCGAATGGGTTTGTGTAAGGTGTACGTGGCTTGTTCTTTTCACCATCGTTGCACATGAGGTAAATGGATACTTTTCAGTCGAGTTTTGGCAGCACGATACAATTTCTGAACTCCTCCGTAACCTGCGGGATGGACTGGATCGTAGTAAATGCTGGCTAACACCTTCTCCATATTTTAATAAGTGATCCACTCTTCACTGATGCTACTCTGAATGGGACGAGGGTTGGTTAAGAAATGGTTTTACGTGACCGATTTGCCACGCGTGTAGAAGTTGAAGGTAGTGGTGGTGGTGGTGGTAATGGGATGGCTTTGGTCTTCTTTTCTTTTCTCACTTCTGGTTTCCCTTCTTTCTTTTTCACTTCTGTCGAAGGAGGAGTGGACACCATCTTTTTTCCCCAAGCTTAAATTTCTTCTCGTTGGGGTGTAGGAGAAGGGGTCAACAAGGACGCTGCAATCTTACTAGGGATGGGAACTGCTGACGGTGTTTGAAAGACTTCTCGTGCCTCTTCTTCCTCAGGCATCCTTGGGGTTGCGTCTGTCTTAATTGCTGGGGGAGGTGGTGATGGACTTTTCATCAGAGTCTTAAAATCTTTCAGAGTGGGTAGAGCTGTTTCATCTAAAGCTTTCTGGTGAAAGAGTTGCAGTCGTTGCAACAATTGACCGTACCGTTGCGATTTTTCCGTTTCTGACAAATCGCTGAGATCCATCAACGATTGCAATTCGTGTTGTAACTGGGACATTTCGGTCAAATGAAGATTGGGAAGTAAATGAGGGCTTTGTTGTTCTTGCCAACGATGGTTGTTGTTGTTGTTATTGTTGTTGTGGGGCTTAACGCCATTTTTCAGCACACGATAGGCTATACATGGCGGCCAGGATTAATGGTGGAGGAAGAAACCGGGAAATCCGCGGAAAGAACCACCAACCCACGAGAAGCTACTGGCAAACTTTCTCACATATCCACATTCGCCGAATCTTAGACTCGAACCCACGCAGACAGAGGTGAGATGGCAGTGATCCGTAACGGAGTGCGCTTTAGACCATCCATCCATCGTTTGTAAGGCACTAAAGCCAGTTTTCGTCCATCCATCGGATTTCAAGGATCACGTCTGAGATCTTTTGATTCCAAAGGTCCCTTTTATTTTCTTGGACCTTTTTATCTTCATCCTCCCAGGATGTTTCCCAATGCTCCTTTCAGCAAGGGTCCTCCTATTGTTCCCATTACTCCTTTCAGCAACATGGGCAAAAAGGGTACAATTTCTCCGCGTTGCACCAACATCTTTATCTTTTGACCAATGGGTATTTTCGTTTGGACCATTTGGCGAAGAACGTGTCGATGTTTGGCTAAGCATTCTTTCTGATGTTTAGACAAAGGTAGTGTGCCTTTCAAGACATTCAGACAACATTCTCACACGGTATCGAGTCCTCCTTCGATAGAAGTGAAAAAGAAAGAAGGGAAACCAGAAGTGAAAAAAGAAAAGAAAACCAAAGCCATCCCATTACCACCACCACCACCACTACCTTCAACTTCTACACGCGTGGCAAATCGGTCACGTAAAACCATTTCTTAACCAACCCTCGTCCCATTCAGAGTAGCATCAGTGAAGAGTGGATCACTTATTAAAATATGGAGAAGGTGTTAGCCAGCATTTACTACGATCCAGTCCATCCCGCAGGTTACGGAGGAGTTCAGAAATTGTATCGTGCTGCCAAAACTCGACTGAAAAGGATCCGTTTACCTCAGGTGCAACGCTGGTTACAAGAACAAGCCACATACACCTTACACAAACCCATTCGACGAAAATTTTCCAGAAGTCGCACCCAAGTGGAGGGTATCGATCATCAATGGCAAGCCGATTTAGCCGATGTCTCTCATTTGGTCACCTACAATCGTGGCTACAAATATTTGTTTTGTGTCATCGACGTCTTTTCCAAATTTGCTTGGGTCGTACCATTGACTTCCAAATCGAGCAGTGAGTTAGTGCGAGCCCTGCAACTGGTGTTGAAACAAAGCGGGCGTCACCCTCTTCGATGGCAAACTGACAAAGACACCGAATTTCTGAACCAAGCTTTCCAAAAAGAATTGAAGAAACGTGACATTCATTTTTTCACCACCGAGAATCCCGAGACCAAAGCCAGCATCGTGGAACGTTTTCAACGTACCTTGAAAGAATGCATGTGGAAATATTTTACGCATCAACACACTCTCAAGTACATCGACGTTTTGCCACACCTCGTCCAATCGTACAACCAATCTTACCATCGGAGCATTGGGCGTGCCCCCCAAGAAGTGACTGCTGACAACGAAGTGGCCGTCTTCGAGCGTCTGTTTGGTACGTCCCCAACAGTGACTGTCCCCAAGAAAGGTGGAGTGTTGTCATCAGGAGATTGGGAACGCACTTTCGACAAAGATTACTTATCCAACTGGACCACCGAATTGTTTCGTGTCACTGAACGAGTGCGTGGCCGTTATCCTCCTGTCTATAAATTGGAAGACATGAACGGGGAAGTGTTAAAGGAACGTTTTACTTGCCCGAGTTACAACGTGTGACCAGAGAAGAAGACGACGTGTACGAGATAGAAAGCATTCTCGACCGAAGAACTCGTAAAGTGGGAAAACGACGTGTCAAAGAAGTCAAAGTACATTGGAAAGGATATCCTCCCAGTTTTGACTCTTGGATCGACGCTTCGCAACTCATCGACTATAAAAAGAAGTGATTGTCATGTCCTTCAACACAGCCTCAGATACTGCAGTGATCACTCCTTCCCCCAGTTCTTCTCTGCAAGATCTACAAAAGCAACCCTTGTGGGTGTGGTGTGGAGAACGTGTGCCTGAAACGCAAATCGTCCTTTTCTGCCAAATCTTTGTGGTGTATTGTGTCATCGGTGCTGCCATTGCCAACTTGAGTTTGCAACAAGGAGACAAACAATTGTGGACCATTTTACTTAGCAGTTGCATTGGTTACCTTCCTCCCAATCCGTCTCTGAAATATTCCTCTAACGGGAACAACAACGGGAGTCTTGTGTCCAATGTTAGTCCCCCTTCCAACAATCACCCTAACCATCCTCTTTTAGACACTCCTCTGACTTCCAGTGACTCCTCGGACATTAGAACTCTGGAATTATGAACAGCCAATTTTACTTAACGTTACCCAGTGACAGTTCCATGGAGGTGTTTCCCAATAACACTGTGTGCTGTTTCTCGGCCAGATTACCTCAAGCCATCTAACTGGATCACGAAGCCCATTGGGAAGTGGCTTTGGTCGAAATGATTCACCCTACACAAATCAGAAACATCGTCGAAAATGAAAACACTTTTACGGTAGAAGTTTATGACGAACAAGTGCAACAAGCTATGGATGAACGTGCCAGTGTAGCTGACTTTATGAAATCACAAGACCCCAAAACTAAACGAACCACTTATCTGCTGAAAATTTCTACGGGTTATTATTTTTGTGGTCAACATTTGGTGAACGCCATTGCTGACAGGTTCAATTTCATGTTTGGTAAAGCCTTGGAGAAAGCCAGAAGAAGTGTCACGATCGAGTACCACAAAATAGCTCGTCGCCTAATGATGAAATTTTCAGAGGACAAAGTATTGGCCATTACATTTCGTCCTGAATTGTATGACATTTTGGGTGGAGACCCCAAGATGATCAAAATTAGAAACGAAATACCATCCGTGACCGGTAACTTGGATTTTGCGAAATATTTTCGATTCCCTGTAGAAATGAACCAAGGACTGAATTTGATTTTTGTGTACTCCGATGTGGTGGAGTACAACGTGGTGGGACACACCTCCGTACCGTTACTGCGTGTCATTCCTTCCAAAGTGGATTCTGCCACAGCTGCTGACGAGGAAGGTGGAAACACCTATCATGTTCACCGCGAATTTGTACATCCTCACTATTTACCCGTCAGTAAGTCGTATTTCGACACTGTCAACATTACTATGAAAGAAGATCTGGGACAAAATATTCCATTCACCAAAGGGGAAGTCACAGTGAAACTCCATTTTCGAAAACAATTACTCTAACCCTTTGTTGTTGTTGTAGGGTTTAACGCCATTTTTCAGCACGAGATAGGCTATACATGGCGGCCAGTATTAATGGTGGAGAAGGAACCCTGGAAAACCCCGGGAAGAACCACCGACACACGAGAAGCTACTGGCAGGCTTTCTCACGTACCCACGTTAGCCGCGGCCTGAGACTCGAACCCACGCAGACAGAGGTGAGATGGCAGTGATCCGGAACGGTGAGCGCTTTAGACCACTCGGCCACTCGGGGCCCCTCTAACCCTTTGTCAGTCATGTATCCTGTGTACGAAGGAGTCGCTCGACAGCGGGGACATGGTTTAGGAGATAAGTTAAAAATCAGCCGTTCGTTCGGTTTATCCTGTTTTGAAACCGATGGTGACACGGGGATTGCACGCCTTGAAAGATGCCGCGTTGACGCAAGGTAAAGAATTTTTCCAAAATGTCATCACTGACAAACAAATCCCCAAAGAAGCTTTCTTGAGAGCAGGCAAAAATGTCTTGCTTCAAATAGGCAAAGACATTTTGGGCCAACGAGAAAATCCTATAAATGCCCTGGGCGATGCCGAGTCAGGTATTCCTGCTTCCCTGACGCCACAGCAAGGACAAGGCAGCAAAAAGACAACGAAAACACCCCTTGAGAGAAAAACTGTCCGAGAGTTAGACGTTTTTGATTATTAAAAAAAGAAAATGATGCACCGAGAGTCTTGTACTTGTTCCAAGTTGGAACTGGATCCGTTTGCCATGCCACCCACCATGATGACGATGCAAGAATCCCAATGGGTCGAATTTCATCCCGTCTCCTCTTTGACGGATTCAGCTCCCATCGAGTTTGAAATCAAAGGACAACCCGAAGATTACATCGATCTGAATAGCAGTTACTTGTATCTGAAACTGAAATTGATCAAAACTGACAACACCAATCCGGGAGCCGATGCTAGAGTAGCTCCTGTCAACAATTTCATGCATTCCTTGTTCAGCGAAGTGGATTTGTACTTAAATAACAAACTGGTCAGCAGCAGTATGGATACTTACCCTTACCGAGCGTACCTAGAAAATCTCTTGACGTACGTAAAAGAGGCCAAGAACACTCATTTGGATGCTTGCGTGGTATGGAAACCTGACACCGCAGGTGAAGACACGTTTAACGACACAGCCCTGACAGCCGATGACAATCCTCACAATGTGGGTTTTAACAACCGTCGAAGAAAAATCCTGCAAGGTCTTAGTTTAGAACTGATGGATCGCTTGCATTTGGACATGTGGTTGCAAGACAAGTATTTGCTGAACGGAGTGGATATTCGCCTGAGACTCAATCGCAGTAGTGTCGCTTTCCATTTGATGGCTCATGCCAACGAGTACAAAACCATCATCCAAGAAGCCAGACTTTACGTGCGTCGCGTAGAAGTGTTACCTAAAGCGGGAAAAGACATCAGTCAAACATTGAGCAGATCGACCGCCAAGTATCCGATACGACGTGTAGAAGTGAAAACATTCACCATTACTGCTGGACTCCGATCCAGGATCGAAGATCATCTATTCCAAGGACAGTTACCCAAACGTTTAATCGTTGGCATCGTCAGTAATGTAACCCTCAACGGAGCTCACGATCAAAATCCTTTCCAGTTTAAGCACTACAGAGTGTCCAAGATCAAAGTCAGTCGCGATGGCATGACCTTGTGTACCAGGCTCTTCGAACCTAACTTTGCCCAGAAGAATTACTTGAGATCATACTTGTCCCTGTACGAAGCTACCGGACAACTAGGAACCAACGCCAGTCACGGTATTTCGTACGAAGATTATGTAAGAGGGTACACTTTGTGGGAATTTGATTTCACTCCAGACCAAGGCAGCGATGAAGGACATTTCCACCCTATAAAATCCGGTCAACTGCGTGTGGAACTTCAGTTTGCAGAAGCTCTCTCCGAGACGGTCAACGTCATCTTGTATGCCGAATTCGATAATACCATAGAAATCAACAGTTTGAAAGAAGTCATTCTAGACTATTAGAAACAATGGAAGACACTTATCCCTCATTAAACGGTAGAGAATCTTTGGAAATGGAATGGGAGGATAGCGTGAAAACAGAACCCCAAGACCAAGACAAAGAGGACGAGGTAGTGGTCAAGTTCAGATGGCCAGAAAAAGAACAACATTTATTGTCGTGTTTTGCTCAACACCTGGCGGATACGATTACGGAATTGACCAAGAGAGATTGTTATGGATGTCAAAACGATCATCCCAGTCAAATTTAACACGATAAATGTATGATGATGAATCAAGAAGAAAGATTGGACGAGTATCTGGGCGACGCTTGGAGTCTCATCTCGGAAGAAGCAATGTTGCATGAGTGGTATAAAGGCTTGCGTGATCATTCCTGCCCACCATTGTCTACTCTAGAGATCTATCGCATCGAATCTCTCTTAGCCCAGAGTGCGGAGACGAAGCGAAGAAACGGCTACTTGACAGAGCGTTTCAAACAAAAAGTCAGAATTGAATTGATGACTTATCATTACCTGTGAAAAAAACAAAAACAACACAACAGAAATGGATACCTGGGAACTTTATTACCTTTTGAACAATAGTTCGTATACTGCTTCTTGGAATCCTGTCGTGTGCGCTAAAGATGAACTACCTCATCGCAAACCTCAAGACCATCAAGCTTATGTCATCAACACGGACGAAAGTCATCTCCCAGGAACTCACTGGGTTGCCGTCTACTTCCCTCAAGAGGATTGCGTGGAATATTTTGATTTGTATGGATTACCTCCCTTTGGAAGACGATATCATTGACTTTATGAGAAGAAATGCCCAGACGACACGATACAATAATGTGAAATTACAAGGCACAGATTCCATGGTGTGTGGACAATATTGTGTGTATTTTCTTCATCAACGCAGTCTTGGATATCCTTTAGAACATTTAGTGACTTATTTTGATGTCACTCTTCTAGAAACGATGAGAAAGTAGATCGATGGTTTTGTGACCATTATGGCTATCTTTTGTCTTTAGCTAGGAAACGTAGTGTACATCAATGGCCTCATGACTTTCGTCAATGGAAATCTCACATGATTTCACAACGTTGTCAACCTTGTCAAAAACAATTTGTTTGATGTTATTGTTACTTGTTAGTGGTTAGTTGTTGGTCGAATAAAAAATGTTGTATTTTGAAAAAATGTGTCTGTTGTTTGTTTTGAAAGAAAGACTGTGAATATATGCTCCTTGACTTTCTATCCCTCACCATGACATTCGCTATCATAGCGTTGCGACACTAAAACCAAGTAGGGAAGTTTTCTATTGCGTCCGCGTTTGAACCATATAAAGCGGGTTGGTCTCCAGTCTGGCCATCCACTGTTGACTCGTCAACCTATGAACATGTCTTCCAGACTAGCCAAGCTAAACGAAGCCAACGTCAATTTACATCGTGTCAGGCTAAACCTGATACCGAAGCCTGAAGAGATAGGGAAGGTCAGGATGTTAGCCATAGCCCAAGACCTGATAGAAGAGGTTTTCAGAGAGGAAATCAAGAAAGAACAAGAAGAATGGACAGAGAAGTACAGACTTCAGAAGCAGAGAGAACAGCAACAACAACAGCAGCAGCAGCAACAGCAGCAGCAACAACAAGAACCAGACAGAGGTTTTGTGGACTGCCGTGTGGACACCAAAGAGTTCTCCTTCTCTTTCCGCAGAAGTAGACCGTATCGTATAGGAAAGCCTGCCGCCAGACGGGGATGCAATCTTAGACAGTACAAAAGATTGCCATCACTCCCCGTCAACAAAAACAGCCCTTTTCAGGGCTACCCCAATACTCTCGAATAGACATGCTAATTGAAATTGCCAAAACAAATTTAAGTGTTTGTATGTTTAAAAAAAATAGAAGTGCGTATATAAGCACTTCGTTTCTTTTGTGAGTAAAACAAATCCACCATTTGTTTCTCTGTCTTGTCAAATTTTGCATGTCTGTGTTTGTAAGTAAAAAGTCAACGTGACTGCTTCTTTTAGGTCCGCGCGTTTGATGTTTTGTTTTTGGTTATGGTAAGTTTTGGTGAAAGGGATGTTTTCCTTCACGTTCGTGCTCCAGGAATATAAAGCAGAGCACTCGTCAGTCTGGCTACCCACGTTGACGTAGCAACTGCAACGAAATGAGCAGAATAACGAAACTACTAGAACTCCAGATGCACCTGGAATATACCAGACGATTGCTAGATGAGCTGGCTATGGAGGCTTTAGCCGAAGAAGCCAGGCTTGAAGAGGCGGCGAAGAAAAAGAAAGAAGAGGAGAAGAGAGGGATCCTACCTCACCTTATGCTAAGACCTCTGTGTGAGGTCAAGCCTGAGGTGAGGACACCTCCACAGACAGTAGCAGCAGCACAACAAAGACAGCCACAGCCTCTGCCACCAGTACCACCAGTACCAAGAGCCGCTGTCCCCAAGAGAGAAACTTGGGAGGAGGAGGCATGGGAGGAATTGGAAAGACAGAGCAAGAGTGGGAGCCTCGGCGTCAGCATCATCATCACCACAGGGTGTGGAATAGAAGGAGGGAACAAGTGTTCACTCTCCCTCAAACTGAGGAGTGGGATAGTGAAGCCAATCAACCTCCCTCTGCGCTCCCAACCACACGCATCAATTGGGAGCAGGACTGGAGTCGGCGATGCGTGTGTGGTGCCCGCCCTGGGAGATGTCATCATTAACCAGGTGTAATTGGAGTTCTAAAACAACAGCCCTTCTCGGGGCTAACCAGATCTCTAGAAAAGAGAGACTATTCAATTTGCCAATTTGTGTGAATGTGAAGTAGTGTGACTATAAACACTCACTTCTTTACTGATTTGTGTGTGTGTGTGTGTGTGTGTGTTTGTGTGTTTGCGTGTTTGCGTTCGCATTCGTTTGTGAGGATAGTATAGTGTGTATGTTTTATGCATTCTCATTCGTTGGTGTGGATAGTGTAGTGTGTATGTTTTATGCATTCTCGTTCGTTGGCGAGGATAGTATAGTGTGCATGTTTCATGCATTCGTGTTCGTTGGTGTGGATAGGATGTGTGCGTGTGTGTGTGTGTGTGTGCGTGTGTGTGTGTGTGTGTGTGTGTGTGTGTGTGTGTGTGTGTTATGCTTTCGCGTCCGTTGGTGTGAATAGTAAATAGGTGTGTGTTTTATGCATTCGCGTCCGTTGGTGTGGATAGTATATGCGTGTGTGTTTGATGCTTTCGCGTTCGTTGGTGCGGATAGTAAATAGGTGTGTGTTTATGCTTTCTCATTCGTTGGTGACGATAGTAAATATGGCATGCTTTATGCATTCTCGTTCGTTGGTGAGGATAGTAAATATGGTATGTTTTATGCATTCTCGTTCGTTGTGTGGATAGTATATATATGTGTGTTTTATGCATTCTCGTACGTTTGTGTGGATAGCAGATAATATATGAAGTGTCTAACGGATGGTTTCGCTCACGTCCGTGCTTGAAATATATAAAAGCATAGCTTTCGTCATTCGCGCCATTCAACGCTGAATATAAAAAATGCCTAGCAACATGGAGAGAATGATAAGATTGCAGGAGGTGGTAGACACACTAGTCATGGTGGAGGAGATGCTACTTAGAATGCAACTTGGGGCTTATAGCCCGCACAGATTGGCTATGGGAATCAACAATTTAAATAGAGGAAAGGAGATATTAAATGAGATGATTAGAATTGAAAAGGATGAAAAGGAAGATTTAGAAGACAAAAGGAGGATGAGGGAGTGGGACGAAAAAATAGAAAAGGAAGAAGAAAATGAAAAAAGGAAGAAACAGGAAAAGGAGGAGGTGAAGGAAAAACAGGAGGAGGAAAAAAATGAGAAGAGGAAAAAAGTGTAGGACAGAAAATAAGATGTTGATGGAGGAATAGAAGAACTTAGAAGAAGACAAAGAAGAAAATCAAAGGCCCTTTTCAGGGCCACTTCCTATGCCTCGAATAGATTTATTCTTTCTTGCCTAAAAAATTATTAGATTGTACAATTTATGTTTAACCCACAAAAGCATTATTCTCTTATCTAAAATTTTTTGGTCAGTTGTATAATTTGGGTATAATATTATAATATCCACAAAGGCGAACGCGAATAATTGAAACTTTATATAGAAATGACACAGGTGGCATGACGTCACGGTACTATTGCTATATACTATCCACAAACACGAACGCGAATGATTCAAACTTTGTATAGAAATGACACAGGTGGCATGACGTCACGGTACTTGCTACATTGTTGCAAGTGTTCAGTACCGTGACGTCACCCTACCTGTTCCATTCCTCTTGTCCCTATACAAAATTCCCATTGAGGCTATACTACCCCAGGGTGTGCTTTTGAGGCTATAAATCTTGAGGCTATACTACCCCGAGGGGGGGGGGGAGGATCTGTAATGTATTTTCCATTGAGGCTATACTACCCCACTACACTACTTATGAACTTCGGCAAGCCTCGTTGCCTTTTAATGTAAAGTTTTACATCTCGTGGTATATTAATGATACACCGTACATACTACATTCTCTCAGTCTCTCTGTCTGTCTCTCTGTCTCTCTGTCTCTGCATATATATATATATATATATATATATATATATATATATATATATATATATATATATATGTATATATATATATATATATAATTCTCGAGTTTAGTACTGAACGGCAACATTACAATTACTGTTGATACTTTTTGTTTTTCCTTTCTTGTCAATATAAACCATTAAAATTGGAAAAAGGAAGACACTGCTGGGCTCGTGTTAAACACACCATTAGTTTAGCAGCAGAAAGGTTGTGTGAGTAGGAGAGATTGACTAAACCACTCATGTCCGTCCCTTCTCGCCCACGTTGTCTGTCGTATTTAAGGGATTTAACTCGTTTCCACCCTTTCTCTCCCGCTCAATCTATCGTATTCAATGGACGTAACTGACCTTTTTATGGATAAGTAGATATGTGATATGCTTGATGTTAATGTAGGGAGATATAAATCACCTGTTTCTTAGTAAACTGAGCTTTCCGCTAAGCACCTACCACTTAATTACACATTAAATACAAAATTCTAGTTTTTCTATTCATTACTGATACTCATCTTTCACTAACAATTTTAGACGTATTCTAAAAGGTGTCTCCAAAATTGTGATAAAAGAAACAAAACAGCAATAATATTTTCATATAACATATAATAATGCGATCTCTGTACACGTTATGTACCTAAATATATCAAGGTGTTAAAGTAGTTCTCAACTGTTTGACTTTTCTCAGGTTCGAACTATCAACCAATAAACAGGCGAAATATGCCATACTGCGCATCATACTATACGGAATGGAGTACGTGTGAATCATGATATCCATGACAACATAATAATTTAGTGTGTAATGGTGTGTTTATGAAGTACATAACACATTTATCGTAAACAAATATGAAACGGTAATGAGGCATAGAGATATCTACATAGAAAACAGACAATTTGAAACAAAGAAAATAGAAACACAACCGGGGATAAAGTGAAAAATCAACAATTATCATTTTTCTCGTTTAAAGAAAAAAAAGAAAAGAACCGCAACACTGAAGGTTTAAAAACAAAACAAGATCAAGAATACTGTTTAGTGAATAGTTTGTAAGTTTCCAATTGTATTCAAGGTTTAGTATGACGCGTTAGACAATTTCATTGCCATGACCCGGCTGTTATCTTCGCAACTGTTACAGTTATCACTAAATATAGAAGTAAATCCAGACGCCAGGAATGTCTTTCTTCGAATTATTATATCAGCAACGTGCACACCGGCACTTAATGTCCTCAAAGTCTGTACCATGTACCACCGTAGTGTACACACTGGCGATGCATGTCCTAAATTGTGCATATACCGCAATGTACACACTGGCACTGCATCTCTTAATTCTGCATATATCGTATACACGTGTAGTAATGTACATCCTGGCGTTGAGTGTCCTGAATTCTGCTTGCACCGCATTCATGCGCTTTGGGTAGAGAGAGGGGTGGGAGTAAGTAATTATTAGACGTAGATAGGAAAGGAAACGTAACAATTATAACCATATATCTGCTTCACATTCATTCATAGTTACAAATACGTTAAGTAATTGGCATCTTTAGTTATTACTATGATTCGATTTCCATTTTTATGACAGAACTACCGACCAAAATATTAGGTTACGTGAAATGTACAGCCCTCCTAATATTATAAGCGTTGAGTTCAAATGTCAGTCGTGTGTCAAGATAAAAACTACCTGTAAAAATGCATTGTAACTAATGTACATTAGTTTCTTTCAAAGGTGTCTCAATACATTATAACCAATGTATATTAAATTTCTTCAAAGGTGTCTGAACCAGAGACATAATACTATTGGAACATGTCATGAACATCATATATCTGCATCACTTGGCAAATGCGAAATGTGACGAAAATATCACATTTCTCGGTCACTGGCAGCATGCGAAATGTGACCACGATGATATTACATATTTATGTCAGATAGAACATATGAAATGTGGCCATTATGATATCACATATCTCGGTAACTTGAACATGTGAAATGTGGCCATGTGGATATCACATATCTCAGTCACTTGGAACATGTGAAATCACACATCTACGTCAGATTTTATGTTTAGGTTAAGATAATGTCATGCTCGGAGTCCAGAATAACCAACCAAATTTTTTGCCTCTAAACATCGGAACTTTTGTTCGCATTTCCAAATAATATTCTGCAATTAGAAGACATAAAAAAAAAAAAAAAAAAAATTGGTAAAGCGAGAGTAGTATAGATGTGTGATCATGAGCGCAAACTTTACTATTTTCTAAAGTTAATGTTACCATAGTAGTATACTAATAGGCTCATCCTAAACCAAAAACAGATTCTGGACCAGAACTCCAAGGGCCTGTTGGATTAACTTTTTTAGTGATAAAATATTTTATTTTTTCAGTATAGTAATAGGCTGATCCTAAACTAAATGCGGATTCTAGATCAGAGACCCCACCCTGAAGAGGGGCGCATGTTTTTACATTCTAGAGTATGAAGAGTGGCGCATGTTTCTACATTCTAGAGTATGAAGAGGGGCACATGTTTTTACATTCTAGAGTATGAAGAGGGGCACATGTTTTTACATTCTAGAGTATGAAGAGGGGCACAATTTTAGAGTATGAAGAGGGGCGCATGTTTTTACATTCTAGAGTATGAAGAGGGGCACATGTTTTTACATTCTAGAGTATGAAGAGGGGCGCGTGTTTTTACATTCTTGAGTATGAAGAGGGGCGCATGTTTTTACATTCTAGAGTATGAAGAGGGGCATATGTTTTTACATTTTAGAGTATGAAGAGGGGCACAATTTTAGAGTATGAAGAGGGGCGCATGTTTTTACATTCTAGAGTATGAAGAGGGGCACATGTTTTTACATTCTAGAGTATGAAGAGGGGCACATGTTTTTACATTCTAGAGTATGAAGAGGGGCACATGTTTAAGAAATTACTATATACTTACCGGTTACCTAGTTTGTGAATAACATTTCTAAAAGGGGCCCCGAGTGGCCGAGTGGTCTAAAGCGCTCTTCGTTACGGATCACTGCCATCTCACCTCTGTCTGCATGGGTTCGAGTCTAAGATTCGGCGAATGTGGATATGTGAGAAAGCTTGCCAGTAGCTTCTCGTGGGTCGGTGGTTCTTTCCGCGGATTTCCCGGTTTCTTCCTCCACCATTAATACTGGCCGCCATGTATAGCCTATCGTGTGCTGAAAAATGGCGTTAAGCCCAACAACAACAACAACAACAACATTTCTAAAAAACATTAATCTGAAATCTTACATTTATACAGAAAAACGAAATCTAAAATATATTACCGACTATTTATACAGAAAAACGAAGCAGCTGTGTATATTATAAGCAGGTCTGAAAATCAGTAGGTGGGTTTTTACCAAGCCTGTAAAGATTCAGTACGGATTTAGAAAGACAGACAGACTAATACGTCTGGAAATCACTTAACAGACAAAATGAACTCACTAAAATCACCAGCAGCGCTTTAATACAGACAGTCTGAAAATCAATACAGTGCATTCGTACCAATCTTCAGAACAAGCTGGAACGGTATTATCTCTCTTCTATAATGCCCAAGTGCTAAAGTATTAATTCCGTCTTTACAATATCTTTTATCATCAAAATTGCTAAGTCCACGTTTTATTATTGTATTTGTCTCGAGCTTATGAAGATTTGTTCTAATGACATTTGTCTTAATAAAACTGACATTATTGTTTAGAGCGGTTTTAAAATTATTAAAATTCATCATCTTTTTCACATATCCTCGAGGAATACCATTTGCTTTTTTTGTAAGTTTATTGTCATCTAATATGACAGCATACATTTTATTCCTTAATCCAACAAACTCTCTCACCGGCACAAACATAAACTCATCTTTCATTTTACCAATAACTTTTTTATTCGTATTATCATTAAATCCACTACCAGTCGGATAATCTGATAAATCAAATAAATTTTTATTGTTGTAAACATCCTCATAGACATCTTCGCATTTTATATTATAAACTAGTGAATCTGTATCAGTGAATAGCAACTCTGAATCTGGACACTGCTTTTTAGTAAAATTATAGTGAAAATCATACATTAGCCACTTTGATATATCAAGTACAGCTGCACCAACATAAATCGGTTTATTTAACTTTAAATTTGTCTTTCGTCGTTGTATTGCAACAAGATTTTCATTAAATATTTTCATACTGACAAAACCGTCATCATTAACTAATTTATATCTGCGACTTATATTATTTACGATTTCGATAGAAACTCTTTTTCTAATGTTCACCATTGTCTTACCAAACACCGAGTTATTCATTAATTTAAGAAAGTTTTTCTCAAAGTCGGTCTTAGCCACAGCACGACGTTTGGTATTTAAGTCAATATAATTTGACATCCACCTCAACTGATTAAATTTTAGCACACGATGGACTTTTCTCAGAATTAGTCCAGCATCTACTGCCTGTTTTAAATTTTTGTAATGTATCACGTAATTTCTTTTATTTAACAAATTTGGAACTAACTTATTAACGATCGAATTTTTTTGCTGTTGTCATAGCTCGTTGTTCGTGTGATAGTAAACTGTAATCTATCATCATCGACTCTGCACAAAATGGGTAGTCGTTGTGTAGATCATGCAAAGAACTAGGATAATCCAGATCAACTTCAATAAAATAACTGACATTAATGATATTTCTAGGTAAATCATTTTCAGTTCCTTTAAGAAATTGATCTGGAGATATCCAATGAAATTCACAGCACGGCATTGGCTCTGACATGGCCCAACCATACAAATTGACGCAATCTAGATAAATAATATAATTCGACGGGAGATTTTTATCATAATTTTTTAGATATTTGTTATTAGCTACTGCATATTTTTTTTGTTATAACACTAATTCCGCCTCTGATACCTTTTTCAATAAAATTAAACATATCGACGCCTGTTAAGAGATCTAATTCTATTTTGCTTGTTTTTAGTAGAGCGTCCCACGACAGTCCGGGAGCGGAATAATACCAACAAGAATCTGGTCCGTAATTGCTGTAGCTTACTCGACGAAAACTTTCAAAAACATCTGCTAGTAATAAAACATCTGTTTTCAAATATATATCATGATAATCACCAAATGTTTTACAACTAAATTTATTCCAAATATCTTGCGCATATTTGTATTCATTCTGACACATCTTCAGTTTTGAACTGCGAGTAAAATTTATCTTTGTCGGGCAGAGAAGTTTCATCAAATCTGCTCCAGTCGTCGAGATACTCATACGGAAAGATACCTTTTCTTGTCAGTAGATTAAATTTATCACCAAAGCAACTTTGCAGATTATTAAAAGTGCTACAACCTTTTACAAGTTCATCTAATGATGCTGCCATAAATTGCAGGCTGTCAATAAAACGTAATTTGCCGAGAGTAACTGACATATATTTTTCAAAATTATTTGGTGTACATTTTATCTTATTATTTAGTTTTAGTTTAGATTTAATTTCCTCGTTGCCAAAAGCTTCTACAATGATATGACTATCGTATCCGCGAAAGTTATGCAAGACGACAGGAATAAACTTTGGTGCATGAAATTTTAAATTGCAATTATTATGAGCTGCCCCACGATACTGACCGGTCAGATGACAGTGATCCCGCACTTTATCACGGACTCCGTTTGAGTCTACCAATAACTTCTCGCAAATATGACAATTAACCGCTTCGTTAAATTCAAGTTGTTGTTTAGGCGTTGTTTTCATTGGAGCTGTCTTAAATAATTTGTTAGAAATTTTATTAACATCATCTATCAGATTTTTTAGTAACCATACCGCCGGACTTTCAGATTCACTATCTTTACATCTATATAACTCAATCGGACATGAAAACTTATCGTCGACGCAACAAACTACTTATAAGCTACTCCGCAAGGAACATGTTGCTGTATTTTTCTTGTACTCGATTTATTAGGATTATTTTCAGCGCCAGCCACTGGAACGAGTAGGCACTCGAAATCCGCATAAATAACGAAAGGTATATTTAGTTTATGATCGTAATTTTTAAATTTTAAGACTTTTTCTTTTTTGCTTGGCATTGTCATTCTTTGAACGTTGATACAGTATTTAATATGTTCCTGTAGTTTCTCATTCTTGTAAAAACCCTGCAAACATTTGTAACATAAATATTTCTTTTTTCTATTTTTATTATACTGCCCGCCAACTAAACCGTTAAAGTTTTTTTATCCAAACGTAATGTTCTTTATAAAATAATAAATTTATTGTCTTCTGTGTAGCAGTCATCTAGTCCGAAAACATTTACTGAAATATTATTTTGTTTTTCAAACTTTGGTATCTGATTTTCTGACACTGGAAAAGTTATTCCGTTAAAATCTAGTTCGTCTTTGTATGGCTAATACTTTTCAATTCGGTCACTATGGTCACTCTGTGGATGTCTCTCAGACAAAATTGACCAACGAAAACATTCATTATCATTTTTTTTTTTTGACATTATACAGCATTTTTTGTTTATAATTTTTTTTGGAAGATCAACGTAAGCGCCGCTACCTCGAAGTACGTTATATTTTGCCGTATGAATTAAAACTTCCTTTATCATTTCAAATTTCCAGCCTGACCCAGATGAAGTAAATTCCTCCAATTTTTTTATTTATTTCTTGGTGTATTTCAGCGGCGACTGTGGTAATGTTTGTTCCAGTTAATATTTTTCGTGATTTAGCTGTTATATATGATTCTGAAATTTCGCTGTCGAAACTGTATTTTCAAAGATTATATCAAGTATATCTTTCTCAATTGCGTGTAATTTTGATAAAATCGTATGATACTGTACTATTAGTTTGATACTTTTGTGAGCTATAAGTTCCTTAGATACAACAGGCTGTAAAAGATGATATAAATTTGTAGAGTTAAAATTTGCTAAAACATTTTGATCATCAAATTTGTAACTGTTGTCGTATCCTGAGAATGCACTAGCAATTTTTTCTGTTTTGATAATGCTCTTTTTAGCAATATCGCGCAATTTTAACATTATATATAGTATTTTTATATTTAATTGATTTTTTTTAACATATTTTTCAATTAGAGGTATAAAATCCCTATAATATAATGACAGAAATTTTGAGATATATCAGAATGACAGCGGAAGAGCAAGAAACTTATCATGTTCACCCAAAGTACAACTTATATGCTGCAAATGCACTTGGTTCGGTTATTAACATAAAATCTAAGAAATCTGTAGGAAAACCAACACCAGCTGGAATGATAATTAGTGTAAAAGGTGATGATACAGATATAACCGAAATATTTAGAAAAGATTTTATTTACAGTTTGTTTTGCGAGGATATTCCAGAGGGGCAGCGATTCTATAGAGTAAATGGCTCAATTACTGATGATAATATCGAAAATTTAGTGTTACAAGATGAATATCAGCCTCATCCGGTATTTGATTTATACGAAGCTAATGATAGCGGAATTATCCGTCATAGAAAAACAAAAAATGTTATTGGTTTTATGCAAAACAGAGGCTATTTGAATGTAATGGTACGTAAAACTAAAACTGACCAGGTTCGTTATCTATCGCATGGTTTTGTGTACGAAACATTTAATGGCGCTATTTCAAGTAATTTAGTTATCGACCACATTAACAAAATTAAAACAGATAATAGAATTGAAAATTTAGATCTAGTTACATCTCAAGAAAATACTAAACGTGGGGTAGGTGGTGGTAATAATTTTAAAAATCCGACTAGGCAAGTAATTTCAGTAAATATTGAAACTGGAGAAAAAATTAAATTTAAGTCAATTTATTCTGCCGCAAAATATCATCAAATTTTGTAACCAATCAATAAAAGATGTAGCTGACGGTAAAACAAAGACAGCAACGTCAATGTGAACATTTGATAGATTTAGTTTCAGATATGATGATTAATTATATTTCGTAATTCTGTCTTAGTAAGACAGCTGTGGGCAAACATCAAAACATCATCGCGATCAAATTTTAATGTTATAAAAGCACTATCATTAAGTTTATTTTTTTCTGCTGCTGTTAGGAGAATTTTATCATTTTCACCCTGCTTTATAATAACGCCAACAGAATAAGCACTATAACCCGACAGACATTTTCGAACTGCTTCGGCTAGTTCCTTGTAATTTAATATATTAACTTTTTGATGATATTTAACCTTAGAAATTTCAGTGGGAATTTCCGGAGATTTCGTTTCGCTGGCCATTATTATTATAAATTAGATAAAAGTATATTATAATATGAACCTGATGAAAAGACTTGCTGATATATATTCGGAAGATTATATCGCCACAAAATTACTTAGAAAATCTCTTGAGATTTTTTCAATTTTACCAATCACTAACGACAAATTTTCTAGCTATAGCGAAGATGATATTTTGTACGACAACAATGACGATGATGAAGTAGTTGCTATCGCTGACAGAATAAATTACAGCAGACCGACAACTGGACGATATAATGTTAAGTATCACATTGCTAAAAAAATAATAAAATTTAATTTTACAGTTACCGAGCAACAAATATTTTGGCAACTTATCAAACCTTTTTTAAATCTGAAAATAATTGGTCATCAAAGAAATACAAAATATGATTTTATTTTTGTTAAAATATTTAATATAATGCCAGTTGATAATACAAGAAAATTATATTTAATTTCTTTATGTAAAACAATCAAATGTAAATCTGTACTTGTGAAATACGAACAAATTTATAATAACATTATTGCAAAAAATTATTTATAATTTTCTAAGTTTGTATCGACCGAGTTGGCACCCAGCTATTAAATTTATCGCTATATCCTCTCCATTTAACTAAACTTTTGTTGCCGCGTTTTCGGATAACTTTTTCAATAACAAATACGTCTTGGGAAGTTTTCTGAAGTTCCTGCTCGTAAAAACTGCCAGTTATAGGTTCACCTAATAAATCTTTTAGCGCGTATGTTACAGGTATTGTTAAAAGTACTTTATCAACAACAAATACTTCTTCGCTCCAGTTCGGAGTAAATCCTTTTTCAAATGTTTTTTTTTTGTCAGAGAAATTCTAACTCGATCACCAACTTTAAATTTATGTCTTCGGTACATGTTTTCGTTTGCTAATATCGGATTTTTAATTGCGTCATCTGGCGACATTTTAATGGTTCGGTGTTTCGTGTTATTATATTCGTCAACAATGTTTTGTAAATTATCAATATATTTATTTGTATTTTTAGCTGATAAATACTTATGAATTTTTTCATTTAGTGTACGATTAAATCGCTCGACGACAACGCTTTTACCTTCGTTTCCTGTAACATATTTTTTGATATTATTTTGGAGCAAAAACTGCTCGAACTTTTTATTAAAAAATTCTGCTCCGTGATCAGTCCAGATTCTATTTGGTTTTCTTTCTGTAGTTGTTATTATTTGTTTTAGCGCATCAGTTATTGACGTTCCAGTTTTATTTGAAACCGGCACAATAAAAGCATATTTACTAAAGATATCTATAACATTAAAAAGATATCTTCTGTTATCATTAAATTCAGCAAGATTTGACATATCAACTAAGTCTATCGCCCAGATATCGTCAACGGCATTTACGACAACTTTACATCGCGGAACCTTTTTTTTTTAGGTTTGTGTAGCACTGAAGCTAGCGACGTTGTCGCTTCAAGATCATCATACAATTCCTTTCCAAGCCCGAATTTATATTTTGCTCCAATAAAACCATGCACCAACTTTCTATCGAATCGTTCTCGCATATTTGTTGGTTCCATTTCACGAAGTTTCGTCTAGCATTATTTTATCGCAGTCTGATTTTGAGTTTTCTTGATCACGGTAGCAGATATCATGGCGCATTGCTATTGCATCAACTTGATTGTAAAGTTCTTGTCCTGGCAGCGGATTATCATTTTCATCTAGTTGTTTATCAAGTGGATTATAAGGTCCAGTGTATTTATGGCCTGGATATGTCCAACCGCCTTTTAGTTTCGGTAATTTGCCAATTACTTTATGTATATCTATACCTGTTCCAATTATTTCTCTGTTGTTACATTGTTGACAGTATGTGACGATTTTATTTTGCTTGAGACATAAATCTCTATCGGAGTCGCACTTGCATATCATTATTTATTTTCAGATTTATAATAATATTTGTTTTCAGATTTATAACAATATTTATTTTCAGATTTACAATAATAACTTTCAGTCGTCTACTTGTTTTCAATCGTCTACTAAAATAACGTCCCTGACAATGTCATTACATCCGGCTCCGGACAATTTCCTTGAAAACATACTTTTTCTTTTTCCACAAATTGTGCAAATACTTTTCAGCATCATCCTGTTGTTCCTTGTTTTTTCTGTTGTTTCATTGATATTTTCTGTTTTAGTTTTACATTTGAGACAATATGTTGACATTATATATTTGTAATTTAGATAAAATTGGAAAAATTGGCAAAATTATTTATAATTTTGTGCAATCTCATCATTGGCGTGAGAAGGATACTCGTCAAACTGTAAAATAAATTAAAAAAATCTGAGGCAGAGTTCTTCAAACTCGCGGACATCTGTTTTATAAACATCACGCAATAATATCCACAAGCTGATGTTCCAATAGGTTGAAGTTGATTGGACGATTAATTAATTACTTTCGTTAGCGTTCTAGACATATATGTTTTTATTGTGTCACTTGGAGGAAGTCCAAACGAGTCAGAGTAATTGTTATTATAAACTGTTACCCAATGCGTGCCAGATCCGTCATCGAAATCTTGTATATTTATCACGCAGGAACCTGGCGATTTTATCGCCGCAAGTTCATCTTTGGAATAAACTCCGTGGAAATTTTTTACTTGTTTTAGCTTATCAAGTATATCAAAGCTACTTAACGCAGACGTTTTTAACGTCGCAGGAGATTTTATCTCCTCGTGCCCGGCAATGTTAGTTCTCGTCCTATTCCCAGCAGATTTGGCAGTAGACTTCCCGCTAGTCCCGCTAAAAGTGGAGCTATTGGAAAAAATCCTCCTTTTGTTGTTTTTCGACGTCGCGGTGTCTTTTGTTTCGTTGTTGTTTTTCTTCGTAGTGGCATTATATTTATCAGTCACATAAAATTAAACTAAGAAATTGGCAATTTTGTTACCATCGACATTCATACGAAACATTAAACTAAAAAATTAAACGAAACATTAAACTAAAAATTAAACGAAACATTAAACTAAAAAGTTAAACAAAATTTTTTTTATACCACTGCCAACAATACCACCACTGGCAACAATACCACCACTGCCAACAATAAAACTGCCAACAATACCACAGCCCTCGACTGCCTTTTTCGTTGCGCCAGATACTGCTCCAGACGCCGCCGCTAATCCTAATGTACCTAACACCGGCAAAAGTTTTGGTATTAACGTTCTGGCCATTACAGATAGTGCCGGACCAAAGAAACCGCCTTGTTTTGACATTGCTGTTATTTGTGTGGCACTTAAATTTAAAACAAAAGGTTTGCCGCGGTTATACTTATTTACTTGTTTTATGGTTAACATTAATTTTGTTAAAATATCCGCGACTTTATTGCTGTCTACTGGAACTGCTCCAAGTGTCCAGGTAATTTCAATATCAGCTGTGCTGTCGACAGCTCGCTCGCTATGTTTACTAACATCAAAATGAAATATTGGGTAAAGTGTACGAAATTCCTCTACTGATATCTGAGATCCATCTCCAACGTCCTGATATTTTTGTATTGCGTCGAGCAGGTACATGTAAGGTCTAGTAATATTTTTATTAGCGTCATCTGCAAAATTACATTCTATAGCTCGTTCTGGATATTGCTTTGAATTTAGTCTAGCATATATTCGTCTAACATCGGCATTATCAAATATTGCGTTATTTTGTTGTTGGTTACCGCGTCGCGCTTGTTGCTGAAATAAAACAAATAATTGCCTCGGCAGTTGTTCGCTTGATGTTGTTGTAACTCGCCATGTGTAGTCGGTAGTATTTGGAACTGCTGTTTGATATATTTTATGTTGCTGAAAATAAATTTTGTATGTTTATCGAGTATACTCTTTAAATCTGACATTTTATCGATTGACGGAGTTATTCGTCGCATCCAAAGCGCAAGTTTATTTATGATAAATTGTACGTCAGCTCCGCCAGCTCTGAATAAACAATCACTTTGTTCTGCCCGATCTAAAATAAGTGTATGTTTAACTCCACGAAATACTTTATTGTAATCGCGACAAAAGCCAAATATTGTACTTAATGGCAGCATCATTGTAATCTGATGTGATCCTGCTGCAAATGCCTTTCTCTTAGCATAACCTTCATTGTAACGTACATTTCTTACACTAATTGTCCCGTTAACTAAATCTAACATTGCAACAGCGTTCGCAGCCGCACCTGGTGGTGTTATACCAAGATTATTACAAGCGGCAATAAGCGAGACTCTTACAACGTCTACATTAGCGTCTGCAGCTGGTGCGGCTATACCAAAATTATTAGCATTAGCGATAAGAAAATCTCTTACAATTATAAGATCTGCAGCGGCATCAGCTCCGTGTAATAAAACACCTTTTGAAATAAACTCACCAGATCCTGTTGTACCAATTCCAGTATCTTTAAACCACATCATATTAGTTGCAGTCGATCTGGAGTAATCGTCGGAAAACGAAATAATATTTAAGATTGTACTTGCAACTTGTAGGTGGCTCGAAATATCCTCAACAGTTTGATTGGCCAGTTGATATCGAGCACTTTTAAATAAGCACCAACCATTATTTATAAGAGCTACTTCTGTTCCAGCTGCAATTGCAACAGGTGGATTGGCCACTGCCATAATCTGACCGCGAACTATTAACATTGCCTTGTGAGGTAATAAAAACACATCTTCATCTCTGGGATTAAATGTTCTGACACCAACTTTATTTGGCTCATTAGAATTTTCGTCGAGATACTCAATATATTCAAATTTTGTTACGGTGTTTTCCTTGTCATAAGTTTCTGTTAAATCGAGATAATTTTTGACAGACAATTTTTATTTATTAGATTACATAAAATTGGGAAAATTATAAATAATTTTATTGCGGCGCTGTTACTTTAGATATTAACTTTTGTATAATCTGCTCGCCCTTTGGTGATAAAGGTTTTTTTGTTGTTGTTATCATAGCACGTTGAGTTTCTTTTGTTGGAGCGATTTCTGATATAACCTGTTTGATTGTCGGTATTCCACGTTGTGGATCGCCAGGAAAATTACTTGTATTTTTCTGAGTAATTTTATCAGTTATTTTTTGTCCCACCGCAGTTCCAGCAGCAGATGCGGCTCCAGTTGCAAAAGTTTTTGATGCGTCTAGTGCAACTGGTGCAACTTTATGCGCGATTTCCGGAACATTTTCAATAATTTTAGTAAATATATTTCCCAAAATCCACCAACTATTTTTCTTCGGTAAAATTTATTTTGTTTCATTATATCTGAGGTTGCATAAAACCGAAGTCAATAGCAAAGCTATTATCAATCACGATGTGATTGTGCGTAAGTGTAAATAATAAGTATCAATCTCATTATTCAGATCCAGCTGTCGTCCAGATTGATCTGTCAAGCGCATATTTATATTTGTTTTTTGATTTTCAACATTTAGCGGATAATAAATAACTTGCCGCGGACTAATTTGCATGAGCGATCCAGGTGGAACATCTGGCGAAAAACTATATATCGTTTGTCCTTTACTGCCCTGAAATGAGTAAGATCCAGACGCAATGGAGCAATTTATCAGTATTGTATTTACGTCAGTTATATTTACCGGAAAATCACCATCATATGTTTCAGTTTCTTCTGCTTCAGATCCATATCCCCAGGGATTAAATCCAATCAGCGATGCTTTTTGCTGATGAAAGCTCTACTCCATAATTATTTTTTAATATTATTAATTCGCGCATTATTTTATTTAAATCAGTTATGTTGTAGGCTCCCTGTGGAAATTTAATACTTTTCCATTTAGGTATTGGGTTTGAAGTTAAAGTAAACATAAATTCACCATTAACACCAGTTTTCACGTTAGCCATGGAATGCCAACACGTACATGAAATTAGTCCAATTTCATACTGTTTTTCAGTATCAAGTTGTACCGGTGGAATATAATTTACTGAAAAATTTGCGCTATCTTTCGCGTTAGCTGTCGCGTTAGCTATCGCGGCTGTACTAGAGTCTAGTAATAATGTTGTTGACATTTATATATATAACATTTTACAAAATTGACATTTACAAAATTAACATTTACAAAATTAACATTTACAAAATTGTTATATCAAATCAAGGTGTAAAGTTTCGTGTTCATCAGATGTTAATAAATTTTCCGATCTTAGATGATCAAGTATATCAATAATTTCATTATCAATTTCAGAGCCAACATTTCCAGCTTCCTTTGATGATATCAGCAGCATTAATCTGCCAATCATTTCGGCAGTTGATGCAAATATTTTTACACCTGTTCCTGATCTTTCAGCTAATACACTGCCCGTTTCCTCTTCCTCAGCCTCTTTTTTACGTAATGTCATGCGATTTTTTATCATTTATATCAAATTTCCTAAGAAAAGTCCACGACTTACCAAAGCCTTTTGGTCTGTTCTCAGCTGCTGTTTGTTCAAAGACTCTAGCGATAACACCGGTCCTAATTTGTTTAGTTAGTTCAGTCATTTCTTTATTTTCGTAACTTTCTCTAATTCAATATTAGACGTAAGACCATCTTTCATCATTTCATTTAAATCAGCAATAAGTTTATCATACCTTTCTTTCGACCAAGTTTTTATATTATCAATATCATTTATATCATTTTCAGCTAAAAATTCACGCTAATCATCAGCATTTATTTTATCATGTGCTTTTTTCTATGATATCGTCTTTTATTTTCAACATCTAAAAGCTTTGCTGTCATCTCGCCAAATTCCTATTGTTCTTTTTCAATATCTGCTAATTTTTCTGATAATCCTTCTACAAGATTTCTGGTCTCAAGTGAAGTTAGTTCTGCTAGTCTTCGTTCAAATTCAAGTGGATTATTCAACAGTCGTCTTATTTCAGCTTGTCTAGCAACAGGATCAGCAATATGTCTTGCGAGACCTCTAGCTAAATTTAATCTTTCTTCGTCAGATCTGGCGATAATTTTTGCAGCAGCTGCTTCTTGTTGTTCCTTGACTAATCCGATTAAACCTTTTTCCTGTAGTAGCTTAAGTTCTTCTTCTAGCAACTGCTTAGTTTCAGGTTGTTTTCCAAGTAGTGCCTCAGTAACTGGCTTGAGAACTGTCGCTGCTTTTCTGCAGCAACTCTCTGTCCACGTCGTGCTTGCTGTACTCGCTTCTTAAATTCTGCCTGAGACTGAGCAAGTTTTTTTAGATCTTCTATATGTTTTCTGTATTTTGCTCGTTTGTCCATTTTATTATATATAAATTTTATATAAAACAAAAACTTACTGCAGATACTTTTCAATACAACAACGAAACATTTTAGTTGGATTATGTGTTAGTTTATCAAATAAGAAAAAGTTATATTTATCCGCTGTCGCTTTGTGATATAATTCAATAAATTTATCTTTTGTTACATCGCCGCATTGCTCGTTTGCAATATTTCTAACGTCAACATTGTCCAGTCCCGGAAATAATATAAAACAACCAGTATTTCGTATGATAAATCTGTCAACATTATAAAAACCTTGGGATAAATAAACAGAATTACATTTCTTATTACGCGATAGTGAAAAATATGATCTTTTTTTGTTCATTTCTATACTATTTAGCGGAATATCGTCAAAAACTACGATCTTATGCTCGGACGAATCAAGTTGATTAACTGGAACAAGATCTTCTGGTTGTCTGATATTAAAAAAATCTTCACCAGCATCAAGATCATCGCGAAGTTTGTCATTATATTTGCTTAGTAGCTCGTACTTATCTTGCTGTGGATTAATTGTATAAATATAAACGCGATCGCAATTAAAATTATCTCCGAGAAGTAAATTCATAAGCAAATTTGTTTTTCCCGACCCAGTTCGTCCAACAGTAAGATAATGGCAATCTGGAAGTTTATTGTTATGTTTATGTTTCACCAACCGCTCTGTATAAAAATTTAATATCGGTGATTTTGTCATTGTTGTTATACATTTTATGTTATATTAAATAAATAATGAGCCATTATACAAAATTTGGAACGACATTAGGAGATTCATCGGCAACAATAACAAACGGCAATATTGATTTATCGGGCTATCTAAAAAAATCCGGCGACACAATGACAGGAAACCTATGTCAAATCAACGAGTACTAGGTTTAGAAACAGATTATCCGCCAATAAATGTTGCTGATACACAGGCTGTTAGTTATAAACAACTAAAATCCGTCGACGGTAATAAACTAGATAAATCTGGCGGAACTTTAAGCGGCAACTTAGATATGTCAGGGAAAAAAATTATAAATTTAGAGACTGGATATCCACCAGCAAACTTAAATCAAACTCAAGCGGTAAGTTATTTACAGTTGAAGTATGTTGATGATAATAAGCTTGATAAAATCGGCGGAACTTTAAGCGGAAACTTAGATATGTCAGGAAATTTTTTTTATAAATTTAGAGACTGGATATCCACCAGCAAACTTGAATCAAACTCAAGCGGTGAGTTATACACAACTAAAATCCGTGGACGATAATAAGTTGTCACTGACAGGCGGAACTTTAAGCGGTAACTTAGATATTTCAGAAAAAAATAATAAATTTGGAGACCAGGTATCCGCCAGCAAACTTAAATCATATACAAGCGGTAAGTTATTCACAGTTGAGGTATGTGGATGATAAAAAACTTGATAAAATAGGCGGAACGGTTATAGGCAATATTAACATGTCAGGAAAAAAAAAATATAAATTTAGAGACTGCATATCCGCCAGAAAATTTAAATCAAACACAAGCTGTAAGTTATGCACAACTAAAATCTGTTGACGATAATAAACTTAACAAAGCCGGCGACACAATGACAGGTAACCTTACAATGAGTAATAACTCAAAAAAAATAACTGGACTACCAACAACCTCACCACAAGCTGATGCTGATGCTATTAGTTATGCTCAGTTAAAGGAAGAACTTACCCCATTTTTTAGGAAATCTGGTGGACCAATGTCAGGTAATATAAACATGAGAGACAAAAAAATAACTACTACATATGTTCCAGTTAACTTTAATGATCTGACAAATAAAGCGTATGTTGATAGTCTCTCTAGTGGTATAAAACGAACTAAAAATAATGTTGGGTATATTCCAACATTTTACAGGGAAAGTGATAACCGATCTGGGCTTGAGGTAAGCGCATCAGCATATTATCCTGAAAATTATCCTTATTACGCTTTCTCTGATAGACATGAGTGGACGACCAACGGAGAAGTTGAACATTTTTGGATTAAAATTAAATGTCCTGCTGCAGTTGCTATTTGGCAATTTCATTTGCGAGGTCGATTGAACTCCAGTGTTGGGAGAATTTATAATTGGCAATTGGAAGGATCAAACAATGCTATCGACTGGACAACATTATATAATGCAGTAAATATGTATATTTCAACAGCACAATATTTTACAGTCCCGACAGAAAATATTGTTAACAAATACTTATATTTTCGAGTTAATGTTTTTGCTGCTGAACATCCATTTCCGGGACTAACAGCATTTCAAATATATACACTCGATGATCAGGTATGATCATTGTGATCAAATTTAATCGAATGCTATAAAATAATGTCGGAACCACCAATTATAACTGTTGCGAGGGAATTTTATGATAATATTTTTAATCCAGAAAAATATGTTAGGAACGTATCATTAGCGGCAAGTGCGATAAATACTATGAAAATTCTAAAATTACAATGATAAATTCTCCATTGTTAGGAGAAAATTTTTTTGCTCGTGTTATACATGTGCGAAGACCACAACTTAGAGAAGCATTAGGAAACTTTGATATTATAAGCGGATACTGTCATCCTGACGATTGTCTGGAAGAACAAAAACAAGTTGAAATCCTGTTAAAAAAATATTGCTCGAGCTTGATTCTGGAAGTATAAATTTGATAATGCTATCAGGTTTATTAAAAGCACAAGTAACGCAGGTGGAAAAAAAAAATGAACGATACCTATGATCGTCTCGACAAGCTAGCTGAATCTAAAATAATAGGAATAAAAAGAAACAGGAAGTTATATAGTAGTTTTTCAAAACGAAACATTTTTAAGCATCTCGGCATGTACTACCACGATAAAGAAACCTTAATTAAAATCGTTACTATGACACCAGATATAGATTTATTTATTAAAGCGTACTCAAACGCAATTTTGCCAATGATACGTAAAAAAGACCCAGAATTTGAGCCGATTATTGTTGATAAGTCTCTAAAAATAATCAAAGATTTTAACGATGAAATTAGTGATCTTAATGATATTGAGCTAGAAAAGTTTTTTGATAAAGTCGATCAAACAAATTTGGAATTTAAAATTAATTCTTATTACGACATAAGTGAAGAAGATGATATTCCATTTCCATCGATCCAGCGCTCTAGACAATTGTTATTACGAAATTATTACAATGAAATCGAGAAAATACTCACAAAACCATATGAAAAATTAATGTTAAAAGTAGCTTCTGCTATTGGTCTGATAACAATTGAATTAAAATCTCTCAAAAAATTAATGCTAGCAAATTTTGTTGTCGCATATGCAATTATCAGACAACATCTTGTTCTCAAAAATTACACGTTAGATCGAGTAAGCTCGGTATTAGGGTATATTGATAAAACAGAAAGCGATTACAATAATTTAGTGAATGAAACAGATTTGTATGAACGTGAAGTAGGAAATACTTTTGACTCATACGCCTGGTTAAAGATAACAGATGAACAATATAAGTATACTTCGTCAAATGTTTATGACAAATACAGAATTTTTATAGCTGATCGTAATAATAATAAATTTCGTGAGTTTCTTGATTCAATTGCTGGTACCAGAACTTTTGTCTTTGTATAAAATATTGTATAATGAAAAAACATATAATCGATTTCAACCATATTTCAGAAGAAATTCCAAAACAAGATGTTGACGCACTAATGCAATATTATAAATTTTATCACAAAAACCTTTGGCGTGTAAAGGAATGTTATAAATACTACCGTAGAATACTTCGAGTAATATCATATTTGCCATTGTTAATGACTAGCTCTGGTATAATCTCAAGTGGAGCATTATTAAATCCGTTTTTGTTAATAATATCTGGTGTCGGTGTCTCTCTTTCAACACTTGTAAAAAAAAATTGAACCTAAACTTGAAACAAAAAAAATTCTTGTAAAACAGCAAGTATCACTTACAAAAAAATTACTTGATCAGATACGATCTTATTTGCTAGGTGTAAAACATGATATGGACGATTTAATACGCGAGTTTCGTATTATTGACAGTATGTTAACGGATATCCTACCAATGAGAGTCAGCAGGTACGAAACAAATTATCATAAAATATGGTTACAACAGTAGATGTTTATTTTTGACTTATATCATTATCAAATAAAATATCAACCATTTTGTCAGTAAATGTCATTAAATCATCTGACCAACCTACTATTTGTTCGTCATTTTCAGTTTCGAATAACCATACTGACCCATATTTTGGTGATATATGGTAGCCAACTTTTTTAATACAGTCACTTATTATTTTAGGTTTTATGCCGGTATAGCTTGAGGCTGATTTTATTGAATCAAATCTCTTACAAAATCTGTTTGTCAAATCAGATCCAACATGTCTTATTGGATTATAATGATACATATTATATAATATTTCATTGTTCAATATGAAATTTCTATCAAAAAAGGTTTATTCTTTCTCCGACAAATTTGGGGGTCTGGTCCAGAATCTGTTTTTGGTTTAGGATCAGCCTATTACTATACTGAAAAAAAAAATATTTTATCACTACAAAAGTTAATCCGGCAGGCTCTTGGAGTTCTGGTCCAGAATCTGTTTTTGGTTTAGGATCAGCCTATTAGTATACTACTACCATTTCTGGTAATGGTACAGGGATGTACCAATGGGGGTAACTCTTGTTTCAAATGAACAATAACACAAGGCAAAGAATATGACAATGAAATTGTTTCCTAACTTCGTAGAACCCTCTCATTACTATGCGAGAAATTAATAGCATCATACTATATATTAAAAAAACAACCTCTCTTGATTCCAAAAGGACAACGATAAAATAATAAGCACATCCTGCACTACTTTCCCCCAAAATTAATATCGCCATCTCTTGTTGGGGTACGAGGAGGTTCCCAAGGAAAATCATTGTGTTTGAAAACCAGCGAAAACATAATGAGAACCCTTCTTGTTATGACTCTAAGGTCACACACTAAGTAATTGGAAAACCAAGAAAGATGCAAAACCAACAAGGCTAAAAATTCTTTTCTATTTTAATTTTGTTTCATTACATTTTATTGTAATAATTTTCGTTGGATTTAAGTCTCTTTTCCGAAAATTGGCTTGGCCCGATTAGATCTTAACGTTACTTCAGCACTATTTTTAGCTCAGTTTTTGTAAACATCGAGTGATAACGATTGGCTATTGCCAAGGTCATATCGGCCCGCATGTTAGCTGAACTGTAAACAGTCTTTTTTATTTATAATTTCAGCATGAGAATTTGGTTCTTAGATAGGGCTATTCTTGCATACGTGATAAATGGCATTTTTTTAAAAAAATTTTTTTTTATTTTTATTTTTTTATTGCGATGTTCAAATTAGTAAATCAGGTAGCCTATAACGTGGAGTACCATGTGATCTAAAATCGAGGCTTAAAAACAGCCATTTTCTACTAGTTCGAGTGAGTTGTATTTTAAACCTTGAAGGCACAGGAGGTTTCAATTGTTGAAGCCAGATTGTTTTTGAAGTTCATCTGTGTTTTGGAATTTAATAATTTATTCTCTAGAAAACTAAACAAGTGTACTTTTATTATTTAATACAAGTTCTGGGAGAAAGAAATTCAGTGGAAATTTATTCTGGAGTTCTATACAGAAACATAAACTGTGAGTCAATCGAGGATCTATTACCACCAGTACAACAATCTCATCTGACGTCATCACCTCCATATTGAAATTTCATCGAGATTCGAACCCGGATTCTATTAGAACTGTTTAGTAATAGTACTTGTATTTTTCAATCTGAGGATTGAATTTTGGATTATATTCACAAATCATAAGTCCTATTTCCAATTTTTAAATTGTTTTCTAGGGAAATAAATTATTTTGTTAAAATATACAAAGCTTGTTGGCTTCACTCTTTTCTCGTTATTTTTGTACTAGCCTACACGTAACAATTGCTCAGTTCCCTTCTTATTAACACCAACTATTACGACAATATTTCACAATATACACCACCCACGTGACGAATTTTATTGCCCATTTTACCTCGAAAACGCCTATTCATGTGACCTAGCCCAACCAATGGGAAGCTGCTGAAATCTTCTAGAACAGTCTAAGCCCCATCAGTCAATGAGAAATTAATCAAAAGGCGCCACTAAGTCTTATTATTAAGATTATTTTTAACAATTGTCAATACATTTGCCAGGATCTATTTATAGATCCTATGCAATTTTACGCTCTTAACAGACTCGTGTCGCGTAGGCAAATCTAACTATACATATTCTGAACAATTTATAACCATGAATAAAAGTTACAAAAATTAAATAAAATCATGTGACAGGAGTTGCAAAAAATACAGATATACATAAGATTTCTAAACTAAGACACAGTATGGTTGATGAAAATGTCCCTTCAATTCATTTACATATCAGTAGCAAAATTCAATATGTACTTAAATATAGTGAAAATGCCGCCGACACTGACTTAAAATGAAAGTAGCGAAGTTATGACAATGTGAATTTGCATATGTTATATATTTAAATCGATGAATGTGTTACAAGTCTCACTGTTTGACAGTTCTCGGGTTGAGTCTAACAACTGGTAAATAGTAAGTTGTACAAGACTGCTCAACATAACACACATCGTATTGTAAATTACGGATTATAATGTGATGTAGTAGTTAGGTCTGGATTAAGGATTATGTTATCTAGTACTTAGGACTTGATTATGGATTATAATGTTATATATTAGGACTTAATTATGGATTGTAATGTTATATAGTACTTAGGACTTGATTATGGATTATTATGTTATCTAGTACTTAGGACTTGATTATGGATTATAATAATTATAATTATATAGTTGTTAGGGCCTGACGGTGCTTTATAAAGTCCATATAATAGTGACTGTAAACAAAAGGAATACGGCTATTGAAACTATAGCAAAGTAGAAAACACCATAAGCAACTGAGAAGTGAATAAAAATGTGTGTGTGTGTTTGTGATAAACAAACACAAGCACGCACCGGGTATCTAATAAGAAAATTATGAATATATGTTTTTCTCATGGAGAAAATTAAAAATAATACAAATTATTAGACTCTAACTACTGATGGACAAAGCAATATAAAATTGTACAATAAATACAAGTAGATTTCAAGTGTTCGTCTTATACAAGTTTAAGACAAAGTATTTGCATCTTAGCAGGACAAGTTTACTTGCAAATCACTTGCCACCGGCCATTATCTTTTCAGCGGTTACATGTATTACTAAAGATAGTAGCATGTTCAGACACTCCTAGTGCCTTTCTTCGAACTTTGATATCAGAAATGTGCACATTGTATGCACACTGGCGCTGCATTTACTGAAATCTGCATTTACCACCTACACCCACAGAAATGTACAGACAGGTACTGCATGCATTGAATTCTGCTCATTCCATGATGATGATGATGATGATGATGATTATTATTATTATTATTATTATTATTATTATTATTATTATTATTATTATTATTATTATATATGGGGTTGTTGTAGTTATTAAGCCTAGAAAGTAAATTAGACAGATTCCCCCCCCCAAAAAAAAAAAACTGCTTCACTTTCATCCAGAGTTATTTTCATGTTAGGCCATCAGCATCTTT
>JAECUM010007490.1:0-33246 GCA_016617855.1 Megalonaias nervosa | reverse complement strand
TCAATCTTACCATCGGAGCATAGGGTGTGCCCCCCAAGAAGTGACTCCCGACAACGAAGTGACCGTCTTCGAGCGCCTGTTTGGTACGTCCCCGACAGGGCCTGTCCCCAGGAAAGCTGGAGTGTTGGCATCAGGAGATTGGGTGCGCATTGGCAAAACCAAACGCACTTTCGACAAAGGTTACTTACCCAATTGGACTACCGAACTGTTTCGTGTCACCGAACGTGTGCGTGGCCGTCATTCTCCCGTCTATAAATTGGAAGACATGAACGGAGAAGTGTTAAAAGGAACGTTTTACTTGCCCGAGTTACAACGTGTGACCATAAAAGAAGACGACGTGTACGAGATCGAAAGCATACTCGATCGAAGAACCCGAAAAGTAGGAAAGAAACGTGTCAAAGAAGTCAAAGTAAGTTGGAAAGGATATCCTCCCAGTTTTGACACTTGGATCGACGCTTCGCAACTCATCGACTATAAAAAGAAGTGACCATCATGCCCTTCAACTCAGCCTCAGTTACTGCAGTGACCACTCCGTCGCCCAGTTCTTCTCTGCAAGATCTACAAATGCAACCCTCTTAGGTGTGGTGTGGAGAACGTGTTCCTAAAACGTAAATCGTCTTTTTATGCCAAATCTTTGTGGTGTATTGTGTCATCGGTGCTGCCATTGCCAATTTGAGTTCGCAACAAGGAGACAAACAGTTGTGGACTATTTTACTGAGCAGTTGCATTGGTTACCTTCTTCCCAATCCGTCTCTGACATATTCTTCCAAGGGAAACAAGAACAACAACGGTGGCCTTGCTTCCAACGTTAGTCAGCAATCCAATCGCAACAATCCTCTTTTAGACACTCCTCTGACTTCCAGTGACTCCTCGGACACTAGAACTGTGGAATTATGAACAACCAGTTTTACTTAACGTTACCCAGTGACAGTTCCATGGAGGTGTTTCCCAATAACACTTTGTGCTGTTATACGGCCAGATTACCTCAAGCCATCCAGTTGGATAACGAAGCCCATTGGGAAGTGGCTTTAGTGGGAATGATTCACCCTACACAAATCAAAAACATCATCGAAAATCAAAACACTTTTACGGTAGAAGTTCATGACGAACAAGTGCAACAAGCCTTCGATGAACGTAGCAGTATAGCTGACTCTATGAAATCACAAGACCCCAAAACTAAACGAACCACTTATCTGTTGAAAATTCCTGTGGGCTATTATTTTAGTGGTCAAGATTTGGTGGACACCATGGCTGACAGGTTCAATTTCATGTTTGGTAAAGTCTTGGAGAAAACCAGAAAAAGTGTCACGATCGATTACCACAAAATATCTCGTCGCCTACTCATCAAATTTTCTGAGGACAAAGTATTGGCCATTACATTTTGTCCTGTATTGTATGACATTTTGGGTGGAGACCCCAAGTTCATCAAGATTGCAATCGAAATACCATCCGTGACCAGTAACTCAGATTTTGGGAGATATTTTAGATTCCCTGTAGAAATGAACCAAGTACTGAATTTGATGTTTGTGTACTCCGATGTGGTGGAGTACAACGTCGTGGGAAACACCTCTGTACCGTTACTGCTTGTCATTCCTTTCAAAATGGATTCTGCCACGGTTGCTGACGAGGAAGGTGGAAACAACTATCACGTTCACCGCGAATTTGTACATCCTCACTATCTGCCCGTCAGTAAGTCTTATTCCGACATTGTCAACATTACTATAAAAGGAGATCTGGGACAAAATATTCCATTCACCAAAGGAAAAGTCCCAGTAAAACTCCATTTTCGAAAACGATTACTCTAACTTTTTGTCAGTCATGTATCCTGTGTACCAAGGAGTCGCTCGACAGCAAGGACATGGTTTAGGTGATATGCTCAAATCGGCCTTCCGTACAATGGTTCCTGTTTTGAAACCGATGGTGACACGGGGATTGCACGCCTTAAAAGATGCCGCGTTGACGCAAGGTAAAGAATTTCTCCAAAATGTCATCATTGACAAACAAAACCCCAAAGAAGCTTTCTTGGGAGCAGGCAGAAAATGTCTTGCTTCAAACTGGCAAAGACCTTTTGGGTCGTCGAGAAACTCCTATAGATGCTCTGGGCAATGCCGAGTCAGGCATTCCTGCTTCCCTGACGCCACAGCAAGGACAAGGCAGAAAAAGACGACCGAAACACCCTTTCAGAGGACTTCACACCCCTAGAGCTAGAAAGTCTAAGAAAAGAAAAACTGTCCGAGAGTTAGACGTTTTTAATTATTAAAAAAAGAAAATGATGTACCAAGAGTCTTGTGCTTGTTCCAAGTCGGAACTGGATCTGTTTGCCATGCCACCCACCATGATGACGATGCAAGAATCCCAATGGGTCGAATTTCATCCCGTCTCCTCTTTGACGGATTCAGCTCCCATCGAGTTTGAAATCAAATGACAACCAGAAGATTATCTCGATGTGAATAGCAGTTACTTGTACCTGAAACTGAAAGTGATCAAAACCGACAACACCAATCCGGGAGCCGATGCCAGAGTAGCTCCCGTCAACAATTGTATGCATTCCTTGTTCAGTGAAGTGGATTTGTACTTGAATAACAAACTGGTCAGCAGCAGCATGGATACTTACCCTTACCGAGCGTATCTAGAAAATCTCTTGACGTACGGAAAAGAGGCCAAGAACACTCATCTGGATGCTTGCGTGGTATGGAAACCTGACACCGCAGGTGAAGACACGTTTAAAGACACAGCCCTGATAGCCGATGACAATCCTCACAATGTGGGTTTTAACAACCGTCGAAGGAAAATCCTGCAAGGTCGTAGTTTAGAACTGATGGATCGTTTGCATTTGGACATGTGGTTGCAAGAGAAGTACTTACTGAACGGAGTGGATATTCGCCTGAGACTCAATCGCAGCAGTGTCGCTTTCCATTTGATGGTTCATGCCAACGAGTACAAAACCATCATCCAAGAAGCCAGACTTTACGTGCGTCGTGTAGAAGTGTTACCTAAAGCGGGAAACGACATCAGTCACACATTGAGCAGATCGAGCGCCAAATATCCGATACGACGTGTAGAAGTGAAAACATTCACCATTGCTACTGGACTCCGATCCAAGATCGAAGATCATCTGTTCCAAGGACAGTTACCCAAACGTTTAATCGTTGGCATCGTCAGTAATGCAGCCCTCAACGGAGTCTACGATCAAAATCCTTTCCAGTTTAAGCACTACAGAGTGTCCAAGATGGAAGTCAGTCATCGCGGCAAGACTTTGTGTACCAGACCCATCGAACCTAACTTTGCCCACAAGAATTACTTGCGATCGTACTTGTCCCTGTACGAAGCTACGGGGCAACTAGGAACCAACACCAGTCACGGTATTTCGTACGAAGATTATGTCGGAGGTTACACTTTGTGGGCCTTTGATTTCACTCCAGACCAAGGCAGCGACGAGGGACATTTCCACCCTATAAAATCCGGTCAACTGCGTGTAGAACTTCAGTTTGCAGAAGCTCTCACTGAGACGGTCAACGTCATCCTGTATGCTGAATTCGATAATACCATAGAAATCAACAGTTTGAGAGAAGTCATTCTAGACTATTAGAAACAATGGAAGACTCCTATCCCTCTTTAAACAGTGGAGAATCTTTGGACATGGAATGGGAGGATAGCGTGAAAGCAGAACCCCAAGACCAAGACAAAGAGGTCGAGGTAGTAGTCAAGTCCAGATGGCCAGAACAAGAACAACATTTAGTGTCCTGTTTTGCTAAACACCTGGCGAATACAATTACGGAATTGTCCAAGAAATATTGTTACGGATGTCAAAATGATCATCCCAGTCAAATTCAACACGATAAATGTATGATGATGAGTCAAGAAGAAAAATTGGACGAGTATCTGGACGAAGCTTGGAGTCTCATCTCAGAAGAAGCAGTGTTGCATGAGTGGTATAAAGGCTTGCGTGATCTTTCCTGCCCTCCATTTACTACTCTAGAGATCTATCGCATCGAAGCTCTCTTAGCCCAGAGTGCGGAGACAAGGCGAAGAAACGGTTACTTGACAGAGCGTTTCAAACAAAAAGTCAGAATTGAACTGATGACTTATCATTACCTGTGAAGAAAAAAAAACACAACAAAAAATGGATACCTGGGATCTTTATTACCTTTTGAACAATAGTTCGTATACTGCTTCTTGGAATCCTGTCGTGTGCGCTAAAGATGAACTACCTCATCGCAAACCTCAAGACCATCAAGCTTATGTCATCAACACGGACGAAAGCCATCTCCCAGGAACTCACTGGGTTGCCGTCTACTTCCCTCAAGAGAACTGTGTGGAATATTTTGATTCGTATGGATTACCCCCTTTGGAAGACAATATCATTGACTTTATGAGGAGAAATGCCCAGACGACACGATACAATAATGTGAAATTACAAGGCACAGATTCCATGGTGTGTGGACACTATTGTGTGTATTTTCTTCATCAACGCAGTCTTGGATATCCTTTAGAACATTTAGTGGCTTATTTTGATCGTCACTCTTCTAGAAACGATGAGAAAGTAGATCGATGGTTTTGTGACCATTATAGTTAACTTTTGTCTTTAGCTAGGAAACGTAGTGTACATCAATGGTCTCATGACTTCCATCAATGGAAATCTCACATGATTTCACAACGTTGTCAACCTTGTCAAAAATAATTTGTTTGATGTTACTTGTTACTTGTTGCATGTTAGTTGATAAAAAAATGTTTTGTTTTGAAAAAAAATGTCTGTCGTTTGTTTTCAAAAAAAACACTGTGAATATATGCTCTTTGATCTCTCTCTGTCCCTCACCATGACATTCGCTATCATAGCGTTCCGACACTAAAACCGAGTAGGGATGTTTTCTATCGCGTCCGCGTTTGAACCATATAAAGCGGGTTGTTCTCCAGTCTGACCATACACTGTTGACTCGTCAACCTATGAACATGCCTTCCACACTAGCCCAGCTGAACGAAGCTTACGTCAGTTTACATCGTGTCAGGCTAAATCTTATACCTAAACCTGAAGAGATAGAGAATGTCAGGATGTTATCCACAGCCCAAGACCTAATAGAAGAGGTCTTTAGAGAGGAAATTAAGAAAGAACAAGAAGAATGGACTGAGAAGTACAAACTTCAGAAGAAGCAGAGAGAAAAACAACAGCAGCAACAGCAGCAGCAGCAGCAGCAGCAAGAACCAGACAGAGGTTTTGTGGACTGCCGTGTGGACACCAAAGAATTCCTTTTCTCTTTCCGCAGAAGCAGACCGTATCGTATAGGAAAGCCTGCCGCCAGACGGGGACGCAATCTTAGACAGTAAAATAAGATTGCCATTACTCCCGTTAACAAAAAAACCCCAGCCCTTTTCAGGGCTACCCAATACTCTCGAAAAGACATACTCATTCAATTTGCCAAAACTTTTAAAATTTAAAAAAAATAAATAGAAGTGTGTCTATAAGCACTTCGTTTCTTTTGTCAGTTAAAAAAAAAAATCCACCCTTTGTCTTCTCTGTCTTGTCCAATCGTGCCTGTCTGTGTTTGTAAGTAAAAAGTAAAAAAAATCAACGTGAGTGCTTCTTTTAGGTCCGCGCGTTTTCATGTGATGGTAAGTTTGGGTGTTAGGGGATGTTTTCCTTCACGTCCGTGCTTCTAGTGTATACAGCGGCACAATTGTCAGTCTGGCTACCATCGTTAACTCGTCAACTTAAAATTGAGTAGCAGACTACAAAAACTGTTGGAACTCCAAATGCACCTGGAGTATGCCAGGCGTCTTTTAGACGAACTGACTAGGGAGGCCATAGAGGAGAAAGACAGGATAGAAGAGGAGGAGAAGAAAAAGAAAGAAATGGAGAAGGAAAAGATCCTGCCTCACCTCTTCATGAGACCTCAGGGTGAGGTGAAGCCAGAAATGAGGACACCTCCACAGACAGTACGACCACCTCAACCACAGCCACAACCAGTACAACGTGCAGAGGAGACAAGGAGGCCAGATCATCATCATCATCCCCGGGTCTGGCACAGAGGACAGAGGGAACAACAAGTCTTCACTATTCCACAAACAGAGGAATGGGATAGTGAAGCCACTCAAGCCCCGTCTGCTCTCCCAACCACTCGTGTCAACTGGGAGAATGACCGGAGCAGACGTTGCGTGTGTGGTGCCAGGCCAGGAAGGTGTCACCATTAGCTAGGTGCATTTGAAGTTCTAACAAAAAAATAGCCCTTCTCAGGGCTAGCCAGATCTCTAGAAAAGAGAGACTATTCAATTTGCCAATTCGTGTGAATGTAGAGTAGTGTGACTATAAACACTCACTCCTTTACTGTTTGTGTGTGTGTGTGTGTGTGTGTGTGTGTCAGTGTGTGTGTGTGTCAGTGTGTGTGTGTGTGTGTGCGTGTGTGTGTGTGTGTGTGTGTGTTTGCATGCGCGTTCGTTGATGTGGATAGTATATGTGTGTATGTTTTATGCTTTCTCTTTCGTTGGTGAGGATAGCAGATATATATATGTTTTTTCTTCTCATCCCGATTGTGTGGATAGTATATTTGTGTGTTTTGTGCGTTCTCCTTCGTTGGTGTGGATAGTATATGGGTGTGTTTTTCATCTCTTCCTTCGTTGGTGTGGATAGTATATGGGTGTGTGTTTTTCTTCTCATCCCGATTGTGTGGATAGTAGATAGGTGTGTTTTATGCTTTCTCCTTCGTTGGTGAGGATAGTAAATTTGTGTGTTTTGTGCGTTCTCCTTCGTCGGTGTGGATAGTAGATAGGTGTGTTTTTCATCTCTTCCTTCGTTGGTGTGGATAGTAGATAGGTGTGTTTTATGCTTTCTCGTTCGTTGGTGAGGATAGTAAATTTGTGTATTTTATGCGTTCTCCTTCGTTGGTGTGGATAGTATATGGGTGTGTGTTTTATGCATTCTTGTCCGTTGGTGAGGATAGTATATAGGTGTGTGTTTTATGCTTGCTCGTTCGTTGGCGAGGATAGTATATTTGTGTGTTTTATGCTTTCTTGTACGTTAGTGAGGATAGTCTATATTATGTGAAGTGAGTGTAAGGGATGTTTTCGTTCACATCCGTGCTCCACGGATATAAAGCAGAGCGCTCGTCATTCGCGCCATTCTACACAGAACATAAAGATGACTGGCAACATGGACTTGTTCAACAAATTGAAAGACAGTTGGTACTGGATGATGGATGGAGCCTACGTGCTGGACAGGCTTGAAAAGGAATGGAGGTTTCCAGGTAGCCTAGACTTGGTGAACAGTCTGAAAGCAGCTAATTATGAATTACAATGGATGACAGAAGAGGAAGTGGGGAAGTTGAGAGGCTTCATCCATCCTAAATATGTAAGAGTGGGAACCTTGCAGCAGGTTCTTGATATTGTTATCAATGTGAGATGTTTTTTGGAAGACATATTCCATTTAACTGAGTGGCCTTTTGTCAAAAAAGGCTTAGACAATTTAAAGAAAGGCGAAAACATCATGATAAAGATAATGAAAGAAGAAGTGAAAAAGATTAAAGAGACCTGGACAAAAGAAAGAAAGGACAAAGAAAACATCAAGAGAAAAGAAGAGTTTGAGAAACTAAACAGGAACTGGATGAAGGTACAGAAAAAGTTTAGAGCTCTGGGACATCCTGACTGGATTCCCGACAAAGAAAAGAAGAAGAAGAAAGGAATTATTGAAAAAGTGAGAACGTGGTGGAAGAAGTGGAGACAATAGTAGAAGAAGACAAAGGCCATTTTCAGGGCCACTTCATATGCCTCGAAAAGATTTATTCTTTCTTGCCTAAAAAAATTTAAAACCCTACTCTACTGTTCACTGACACGAACGCGACTGATTCGTGTTTGTCTATAGCAATGACACAGGTGGCATGACGTCACAGTACTACCTTGCTACTTTGTTGCCAATGACCAGTACCGTGACGTCACCCTACCTGTTCCATTCCTCTTGGCGCTATACAGGCCCAGCGTGTGCTAGTCGCTAATACAAAATTCCCATTGGAGCCATAGTGCCCCAGGCTGATTTTTTGGGCCTATAAATCAGAGGGCCATAATGCCCCAGGTTCAATTTCCTTCTTTGGCATTATGAGGGCTATAGTGCCCCACTACACTACTTACACGTTTCATTGGAATCTAAAAGTGTTCACTATAGCAGTTATACAAAGTTGCAATAACATATCAAGAATTGTATGGTACATTTATTTGTAATGAAGAACAGACGTACTGTAATCTATTTAATGATTAGCTTGTTTCTTTTTTCAATTTTTTTTTTCTTACTCATATTTTATAAAACCTATTAATATGGGTCTAAATACCTAGTGTTTCATACAAAAACTTCGGAAGGCTGCTCTACCATCCTTTGTCCTTCACTTGTAAAACTGATATATTGACAGACCAACAGAGAGAGAGAGAGAGAGAGAGAGAGAGAGAGAGAGAGAGAGAGAGAGAGAGAGAGACAGACAGACAGACAGACAGACAGACAGACAGAGACAAAGACAGAGACAGAGACAGATGTAGCGTGGTGTTCGCTTCTTATGATGACAACAGTAACGTCATCAAATCTTGTTTTCCATCTTTCTACTGAGATCGGCTGAGCTACGGTTGTCGCCGATCAACATCGGATTCATTCGTACACATGTGGAAAATGGCAAGGTATATATGTTTGTGTGACTAATTACGTGGTTCTTAATGTGATGAGACTTTATGTTATCTGGTTTTAATGTAACACAACGATGTTTGTGACCAATATCTTTCAAGATTCAGTAGTTTTTTAATCCGGTTATTCGGTATATACGATATGTTTCCCTTAACTGGGTGGTCGGGTCTATAATGTACCATGGGCGGATCATATAATATATATCATGTTATGTGATCAAGGTAAGAGGAAGTTATAGTGAGCAAGTATTTGCATGGGAGTCTGTTACTGCGTCGGCAAGTAACGTGCTTCGCACGTGCACACGGTTTAGAAGATAAGTGGATTGTAGGTGCATGCAAGGCGATTGGTGCCATAACGCGAGGGCCCCGACTCAGATCTCAGTAGAGGTGAAATATAAATTGTCTGACATTGACGAACACAGTTTAACTCCGTATAATTTCATTGCACGTTATCACACAGTTTTACTCCGTATAATTTCATTGTACGTTATCACACAGTTTTACTCCGTATAATTTCATTTTACGTTATCACACAGTTTAACTCCGTAAAAGTTTCATTTTACGTTATCACATAGTTTCCAGTAGGATCGAGGCACGATATGTTTCCCTCTGTATGGTGTACATTAGTAAATATATACAACAAATAATGAGAGAGAGAGACAGAGAGAGAGAGAGAGAGAGAGAGAGAGAGAGAGAGAGAGAGAGGATAGGGCTTGGGAGAAAAAGAAAGAGAGAAAAACAGCCTAATGAAATGAAAGGAGATTAATAGTATAAACAAATCCCATATTTAATTAAGCAGATACATTCAATGGACAAATACAAATTTACTAGTGAGAACATAATCACTGACCAAACGAGATACTGCTTGTTCTTTTCCTTGGAGATTTGCTCAAAGTTAAATATGCAGTTCCAAAAATAACCCCGACGGCCATTGTAACAGCATATAATTCCTACGGAAAAGACTATCCCCCGAAATGTGACTTCCACTTTGTCAACAACATAATGGAGGCAGGACACAAATCTTAAAAGCTACCCCATCGCAATTTACCGTAAATTCGAAATCGTTTTGCCTAAGGTCAAAAACTTATTCGAGTAAATCGCTTTCAATACATTAACTCCACCCGACACCTAAGCAACAATGACACATTTCTCGATAGATCTACTACTAAGAAGTTTCTTTCAGGAGGAAAAGGTATTATATAAAAAGGAATTTATTTTAAGAAGGAAAAAGTTGATAGAAGGTTTGTTGGGACATTGGCCATCACACCAGTGAGCTTTCGTATGAATATAAGGTACGTGCAGGAGAGTGTTAGTAGTACAATTTCAATGTTTTGCTTGACAGACTTTACATCCTGTAAAATTAAAATTGGCAACATTTCAATGGACATACTCCACACATTCTTAGTGAATCACATACTACTCAGTCATGGTATATGTGTTGAATCAATATTGAGAAAAAACTTTTTTTAAAAATACCATCTTCCTCAAGTGGGTTCTATGTCGACGCACTCAATGAATAAAAACTTCTTGGACAGACTATTCTATCTATCTATCTATCTTATCTATCTATTTATCTATCTATCTATCTATATATATATATATATATATATATATATATATATATATATATATATATATACGTTCCAGATGAGGTTCACTCAGTATTTAAAGTCATGGAGTCCCCAAACTCATTTTCGTGGGCGAGTGCCTTACACCATTGTAACAAGACCACAAGCAATTTGACATTTGCCGTTCCTGTTGTAAATTTAACGACAATGAGAGTTATAGACGCAATCGCTTTGAAAGGAGAAGCTTGGGTTGGCTACTACCAGTCATACGAACATTTTCGTTTCATAGGTAAGATACAATTTTAGCTACAAGTTACGATATAATAAAAATGAGACATCATGTCAATTTGCATGGGAATTTTTCACCATGTTTATTCTTCATTTTAATCGAGGAACAAACGTTTCACTAGGAAGTAGAAGAGTTTTATTATTTTCGTCTAATTCCTCAGCAATGTCATCTCTCAAAAACTAAATTAACAATACGATCTTGCATCTGAGGACAGACACTGCCAGTTGTAAATGTTTGTATCTCACATATACATGTTGCCATCCTTGGAACACCTTGGCGACAATCACTTTAGAACTTACAAATCATTTCATGAAATGACTAAATATTGTCCATTTTATACCCTTGATGCGTTCTGTTTTTAAAATCGGTAGGGAGGTACTAACAAACGGGATGGTATAAGAATACTTTAGTCGCGGTGTCTTGCTTCCCCATGGAGTTTTCTACACTGGTCATCAGCTCTAATAAAAGTTCTCAATTATGTAAGATTTCTTTATGCCACCTATCGACTCTAATGCTTCTTGAGTTTATATATGCATTTCTATGGATTACTCTATGACTTCTATGTTGTATGCAACATAGATTCCAGTAGTCTGATCTCATATAATGCGGAAAGACAATATAATGCGGAAAGACAATATTTCACTTTTACTGGAAAACCATCGTTCGTATAATATTCAGCTTCCTCTTTTTGCAAATACATGTGTTAAGTAAGCGGTTTAATCAATGAACTAAACGTCAATAAATATGCGAGTTGTTCGATAATGCTTGTACTATGTCAGCAAGTTGCATGGGCGCCTAATGTAGCATACGCATCTAAAAGCAGAATAACAGTGTTGCATAAACTTTTTCGAAAAGCTCGTAAATTCATTTTTAAATGTTCTTCGAAAGTTTACAGTATTTTGGGGCAATTTATGATCATTATAATTGAATGGAACAGTAGAGTTTCATGTGTTAGCTAAGTCTAACCTATCTCGAAACGAAAGTTTTAAGCAGTCTAAGGGCAACAAAATGCATAGAAATAGATGAGACTCATCTCGTCCTTGGATAATTCTGATTCGCGAGGCTAGTGGAAAGTATGGGAGACCATCAGTTTAAAGTGATCCTTCGAAAGCGTATCATAAAGGTTCGTTTTCAGTTATATGCGTAACCTCTCACATAACAGGGTGTGCAACAGCATATACTTTTATTTTACCTGAAGTACTGGAACCAGCTTTCATTAAAATTTTAAATGTGGGTACATACACAAACCATACGTTTGCCCCTCTGTAAATTTCATATAATTGTAACAATCACAGTATTAATCCCGCAATAATTAGCGTGTACGAACAAAAGCTTCATGCAAATATTGTATCATGGTTTATCAATAACAAGCTGGACAATGCCTATTTTGCCGATTGAGATTGTTTCCTGAACAGAAAATCAACCGAATAAATACAACTTGTATTTTATTTTTCAGCTTGTGATCCTCTAAGAGAAATAATATCCTTCGTATCTGCCCAGTTCAGCATTAGAAGGAACGAAAACCGACTAGGGCTGTGCTATTCCCTTTGTGGATTACAGGGATATATCGGTTTACAGGTCTTGCATGAACTATTCCCGTCATGGGATTTATTGTACTATGTGCATCAAAGTTTAGATGGCTTCTAAAAATAAATGATACATATAGGGTGTAAATGATTAAGCTTTAGGAATCCTTGACTGTGAAATCATTTTATAAAGATGAAGCTTTCGTCAGATATTGCAAAACGTGGTCAGAAAGTGTAATTGATTCCACCGACTTTCGATTACGTGTAGGACGATCAGATTGGACAGACATATATCCTAGACTTCTGGATAAATGTTGGTTCCCCTTCAAAATTATGAAACACTTTGATTTATTTTCTTTTAAGTATACCTAGCAGCAAGGTGGGGCTGGGGATTAACCGACTTATTTTTGGTCAGACCCATCTGGGCTATTTTTAGCGTCCGTTTCTAGAATCTGAGCCTTGTAAAAATGCCTAGAATTTTAGATTTTTTAGAAAACAAACGCCGATCCGATTCCTCTTTCCACCTCAGATGCATCCACGGTGTGATGGCCATGGATGCAAAAAAGAGGGACCGCTCTCTTTGGGGATTACTAACCAACCACTTTTTAAAACCGAACCATCTACCAAATAAGTCACAATGAACTCCGACAACGTATTACAAGAGTTAAAAAAAAAAAACGCTCCGATACGGTCAACACAACATCATCAGGGGTGCAAAAAAATGGGTCCCGCACGTCGCTAGGTTTACTGATATTTGACTGTTTGATGTGCATTTTAGTGCATGTGCTGACGGGTTGCTCAACCAAAGATTCTATTGAGACCAATACGATATAGTGTTTTTGGATCGTGAAAATTGATTGCAATCAATCCATGTGGAGTTCTTCTGAGCATGTAAAAAGAAGTTTTCAAACTTTTTAATGTCCATGTCACCGGGATAAAAAGTCTGATGAATATTGCGAATTGTACGTGTTATAGTTATCTCCGATCACATTAGGGATATGAACGTACCGCTGTGTAACGTAAATGACCTCTGTGTTTTATGTGTTCCTCGTGAAAATATTCTGGCTGGATTTGTTTGTTTGTCAAGCATAATATCGTCGTAAACCACATAAATATTAATACTACCATCAAGATTTTCGCCCGATGGTGCATAATTGATGTCAGTGACAAATTCAACATGTGTATCGAGCAACAAAGAATCTCCGGTGATTGAATCTCCTGCAACCATATCGCTAGCGATATTATTGAATTCCTTGAACACATCATAACATCGCTGGTCGTCTGCTTATGGGGCTACTAAATTAAAGTTGGACGCATTTCACAACGATGTCGCACGTTGAATTGCTATGAAACCCATCGATGAAGTCGCGAAGAAACACATCCAGGATTAGCGAAGCCAGTACTAGTCAGGTATTTACATGAACCTGGCGAACTTGAAGGGCCACACAGAAAATTTCCAGTGTGGTAAGATATCCGGGCCGGCCTGAAATAAACAGACTAGACTCGGCAGCTCCTCAGCGGGAATTTGTGCGTAAGCAATTACAAGTAATTTATGAAAATGTACAATTACCACAAGCATGGATTCACTAGCAAATCAGGGCACTAGCTGAACGACGTCAGTTACCTTTAAGACATCCAAGAGCGCATTTTCGCGTGTGTGGCCCAAACTACTATTAATTCTGTCGACGGTAAATTTTCGTGGGTCATTTGGAAAATACTGCCATAACATTAGAGTGTTACCGCGCACGGTGATTATTTTGTCGTTGTTTCAACTCCAATGATGAAATCAGGATCGATATCAAACTCTCATTATTATTGGGGGGGTCATCTCGCTTATAGCCTGCTTATTATTTTTACTGCCGAAAACATTAAATTACACTATTTGATATGATCCTCAATGACTCATATATTGGTATCGGAGATTGTTAGTCCCTGCGATGAATGAATTGTTATTGAATATGCTAGTCCATCGTGATGGTTGTACTAGATCCTTTTCTGAAACCTCAGCAGGAATAACAACGTCATCATTAAGAAGTTTTTACTGCACCACCGATACCGTTTCTGGAAATTCCACCAAAATATTCTGAGGACGAGAATCCGCTGGACTATAACACACTAAGACTGGAAACTCTGGAAATCTTTACGAAGCTCAGGTAATTTAGATTGAAGTGAATTGCGAACTATTTTCCTGGATGCAACTCTCAGATCATTTGGGCGCCATAATTTCCGGCAATCACTATCGGATGTTCTGGAATTTCACTGCGCGTTATCTCACATTAAATCCTGTTAATGTTGCCTTAGACACAGTACATATTTGCGTCCCAAATAATACTTTTTGAAACATAATATTCACCATTTGCTCGGGAGTCCACGCATCACCGATCCATCGAAAGAAGCTGTGATAAGTATTAGGCTTAACATCCCTCTGTTTCATCTCCGTGGCAAGCTGGTAAGTTGGGTTAGCACTACCAAGTCTAGCACGTGTTGTTTTAGCAGAATCACAAGGACCATTAAAATGAACCGTTTTATATCCTGAAACTGGATCATGAACCGACGTTTGAGATAACGGACTGCCTTGAAATCCACCACTGTAATATGAAGAGGTTTATAATTTGCAAATTCAGAATATAAAACGTATTTTCTCATTTTTTGTTCTCCATTGACCCCATAGACCAGCATAGTTAGTATGTATTATCGGAAGATTATATGAAAGGTCTATGTTTAATTTACGTATATAAAATGAATATGAGACAACTCTAACAGCATTATTTCGAAATCGATTGATCATTGATTATATGTTTATTGACGTTTATGCAAGCATTGAAGATCTCAAATGAGTAAACTCGGGTAAAACACCATAGTATCTGATAATAGTACCAACTGCAGTTCCATCTGGTAGGTTTGCACTCTCCCTGGTGGCTAATAATTTTAGGCTGTATCTGCACTTATAAATTCAACTTCTCCTTTGTCCATATTTAACCTCGTACAACGGCACTTGTTATCAGATGAGGCTGCATGTATAAATTTGCCAATAATTTTTCGGCTCAAATCTATTGCATCCATGCTTTCTGGGTGTTGCCACCAGACTTTTTTGTTTCCTATACGAAATTATTAATTCACTCACTGTCATCGATATCAATATCCCCTTCTGAAACATGAATCTCAATGATACCGTTGTAGTCCAACCTCGTTTATGTTTTGCACAGCAGTCTTGATCTGGTTTATTAACATGACTAACAAACCAAGCAGGAATAACTGGATGAATATATTTTGCAAACTCAAATGATTCAATCTCGGCAAATCCAGTTAAATCAATGGGATTCACCAGTTCCAAGAAAACTAGCAGGTTAAGAAGCTACCATATCAACAGAAATGACATCATCGGGATTATACTTGGTGTTTCAGAGACCTCCATGCCCTTCTTCAATACATGAATGTTGTATATCATCAATTAAGTCGCTCGGCGTTGATCTCCATGATTTTTTCTGCCGAAGAAAGTGAGCAACTACAGATGAAATCGTAATCAATTATTGTAAAACAATTATTCAGCAATTCATCCTCGACATGAATTGTAATGTTACCTATTTCATCTGTTCATAAAGAGATTCTGCATTATAAAGTTTGCCAGATGGCAGCACAAACTGATCAAACCAACCATTGGATTCAGAGTCGTGATCATTCTGATAAAGCCAGACTTAGACTGGGTCGTTTTTGCTAATATTATACATTTACGCAAAAATATTACCGTTATAAAATCTTATAGTTTTTCTGGGCGGGAATTTTTTATTTTTTTACACTTGCAGTCCATGCATGGGCGTTGTAGTTAAGGATCACCATCTGGGTACCTTTTGATTTGTAGTTTTCGGAATTGTGCAAAAGAAAATCTTAGTTGTTTTTCAAACGCTGCAATGTCTTCTATTTTGGCTTCATACTCAACACTCTCTGCCCATTCGTTTATTTTTCTGCTTCGTACTTCTGTTAGTCCATTCCCTTGTCGCGAGTTCGTAAAATGCTCTGTGATCCTTTGAGCTATACAGTTTACGATATCAGTTCGCACAGGTAAAAGAGCATTAATATTAACTCGTTTAATGAATAAATACGTAAACATCCGCCGTCAATGGATATGATTTTTCATAATATGGCCTGTCAATGCCCATCAGCATTCCCGATTTAGAATTATTTTTAAAAACGGCGTTGTGAAGGCTACGTGCTCGTGATTCCTGAACAGGGTTGAGTTTATCCCGGATAATTCAGATCAGTCCATGATGATGGCCGCCATCACGTTCGACAATAATTTTAATTCTAAATAAATACTTTGTATCACTCACCAGGCGGTCAGTAATAATCCTTGCCCATCTGTCATTCATTGTAGCATCGATGAAAATATTGTCATGATCTATCCGGAATATTGGCCATACCTGCGCTGCTCTATCGCGCTTCAACTATTCTGATATAATTATCTAAGTCTAAATCATATGGTGGGCGATTTGACTTATCGGCTACTGTATCAAAATCAAACCTTGCAGTAGCTGCAGTGTTTATTCATAGATTAACTTGCAAACTGTCTCTCTCTCTCAGTTATTTAATCCGATTTCTCAAATTATCTTGGGCAACTTTTGATCTTGAAATCTAAACCTTAATTTCAGTTCGCTGAAAATATTCATTTCTTAATGCCTTTACAAAATTCTACCTACTCATTATATAATGAAGGCAATTTTTTTTAATTAAAGAGCATCCACGAATATTATATAGTGATGCCATGATATAGCTGTTGCCGATCCTGACGATTGGTTCAACAATCCCATGTGGAAAATCATGTTGCTATTAGTATTGATGATAACAGTCTGCAAACGTTAAGAGGGTGCGTCTAGGGCCATCACCTTGCATAAAATGCAGTTTGGATGTTAGATTTAATTCTGAGCTTTGTGATCTATGTGTTAGCAGAATATACAGAGAGCCAAAACGGTATTATGATAAAATAAAAAGTAGTGTGGCTGGAGGATCATAATAAAAGACACTGAAGATTACCTTGATAGGAAATCCGTGATTATAAAATAATAGTAATCACAATGTATGTATGTATTATAGTCAGAAAATGATATTTCAGTATAAATGATGGTTTACTTTGCACTGTTCTGTTGCACGATTGCACGGTTTTACAGCACTGCTAAAAACAGAAAAGACTTTAATGACGCATTTAGTGCAATTTAGATTTGATAAGCTGTGGGGGAAATCAAAACGCTAAATTACATTTATGATTTGGTTTCAGTCAGTCTCTGATTGTATTGAATAAACGCTTGTGACAGACAAGGTCTTAGAAAAATTATGTTATTGGTTTGGCAACGGCAAATATATAAACAGGTGTATAGTTACACATACACGACTCATGCTATCGATCGCAGGAGGGGTGTCTTGTATTTAGAAGGCACGGAAATTGGCTTGCGCGTCTTTCTGTACACTCTCAGTAAAAGCCAATTTCAAGAAGGGGAGTTCCTATCTATCATGGACAGCATTGTTATATCGAACTTAGAGTGGCGTGTTCAAACTTAGCCTGTCAGAGTGATCAGTGTCAGTATTTTTCCACTGAGCTTTGATTAGTTTATTTAAAAATGGCATGACAAGAGTAATCAGTGCCAGAATTATTCCATTTAACTGTTTCGTAATATTTAAAATTGTTCTGTCACTCACCAGTGTCGGTATTTGTCCAATGATTTTAAAATGGTTTAATTGCACAAATTAGCATTGATCAGTACATATCCTGTTGACATCACTTCCAGGAAATACTGGGAACGGCCATCTCCCTTGCGGGATATTAATTAAAGAAATATGCTTATTGGATAATGAACCAACAAAATATGAAGGCGATTATATCAGCGATTGAGAAATTAAATCAAAATGGTCTCGCTCATGGACTTGATCCTGAAAAATTCAACGAGATTTTGAAATGAAACAGTAACGACGGGAAGATGGTAGATATACTCTAGCAGCAGAATATCGATTTATATTTACAAATTGCTCCAACGCGCAATGGAAATTTCCTGTACAAGGATTAACGATAATAGTGCAATTGATAAATTTGTTCTACTGGAAAGCGCTAATGAGAAAATTAGATCATTGCTGTCTCGAGAACATGAAACGCGAAAGGTTGTAATTGTGCCTGCGAGACAGCTAAAAAGGCTTATGGTAGAATGCGAAAGCATTCCAAAGGATTCAGAATGCAAAGCAAATCGATCCAAGGTTTCGGGATGCGAAAAATTCCAATCTGAATCCTTGGGTTCCGATTCCGATACCAATTACAAGCAATCTGAGCATGTGGTTGCTCGGCCAGTGAAGGCTGCGGCAAACACTCTTCCCCGACGTACACGGGGGGGGGGGGGGACAACGCCACCAGCACAAAAAAGTGACATAATATATCCACGGACGACGAAAGACAAATTATAGACAGTCTGGGGAGGGGGGTGCGACAAAAAATATAACGTATTTTCTTTTGTTTTTATTGGCTGCGGCTTGGTGTTCCATGAGAGGTAATTTTTTTTTTTATTTTTTTTTGTCACTCACGACCTGTCATGCACAAAGAAACTAACAGTTAATTCTACGCCCCCGGAGTCCAATAAATGCCCTCCTTGGTCAGTCAGAAGAAATCGCATTTGTGACAAAGACGGATTGTGACGTCATAAATAAACAGGATTAGGTACCGTTACAATCTAATGGTCCGGGTGGAACTCTGGAGGAAAGCTATAAAGAATATATCTTTGTTGCGCATGTGATCCGTTGCTCACAGCTGTATATCTATCATCCACAGCGTCACAGGTAAGATTCACATAAATCGTCGACGTGATAATAACTATTCCCGGCGATATATGACGATCAACACCATATGGATCGTTGTTATGTTTGAGAATACTTTTAGGACCCTTTATTCTGCCCCATGCTGCGTCGGTCTTCGGAAAATATTCATGAATTATGCCATCAACATCCTACCGTATTTAATCGGTAAGCAGTCCCGATAGTTTGAAAGTATGTAATTTGGGTTCTTTGTTCTTATAATGCTCAAGAAATAACTTTTAATATTTATCATTTTGATCGATCTTTCTGTCAATCGCCATCCTTGAAAATACACCACTGCTTGTATACTGGTTCAGATGTTTCATTGTATTAATTAATTAATGATATTTTGGTTAAGATCATCATTCGGATGTTCAAGCACATACTGAACATACTGCTCAAATAGCGCTTTCAGATCGCACTGGGCAGATTCATATTCCTGTCATATAGGCGATTACTCCTTCTGGATAAATTACCAGCAATTTAAAATCTCTCTTTCTCTGATTATATCGCCGTTGATGGTGGCAGTTGCAGCAATGGCTGTTCACTGTGGAGTCTATTGTGACCTTTATTTGTTCCACGTCTGCATTATCTCGTTAAATAATTAAATCACTGTGCTTCTGATGGTCTAGCATTAGATGGTGCTTCCAGCTGCCCTCCAAACAAAGTTATAATTGACGACCGATATATGTCAAAGGCGTAATCCTCAGTTTTCTACGCTGATATTTCAATGGTGGCACTCGGTGTTGGCTCATGTACTTTGATAATGATATCTGATTCTTGCCCTGTTACAGATTTGATTCTACGCTGAAGTTCATCATTGATATGTTCGATATGATATGATCCTGCTGAAATACCAACTACTTCCCAGTCGGGGACTAGCCGGCCCGTTCCATCAACCTTGGTTTTATAAGCGAATACTAGTGAATTGTTAGTGGATAATGCACCAAATGATTTTGCCCTGATATTTTACCAACCATAATAAACTTGTAATTGTACAAGTTCGATCTCAGGTGATCGAGCATTGGTCATGCTTATAAGTGTAGGACAGCTGATGTCGAATTCGAGCTGCATTGACGTCGCTGATATCATTGTGGTCGGTAAAGCTGTTGTGTTAGCGATAATCTATTCCAGTCTTGTAGTTATTTCTGCGATCATTGATATATTTATACAGATATTAAATGTGGTGTTCACCCGTCTTGCGGTATTGATACATGCACTATTTCTGTGTCTTCATATAATTTCTTATCCACATATGTGTATAGTCTTTTCGCGATAATATTAACGATTTCAGCAATGCCGACAACAACAACGGCACCAATTCCTATCACTGGCGATATCATGTACATCGCTGAATAACGCCGTTGTTTCAGCGAACAGCGCGAACACCGCATGTGCCACTTTGTCGATGAAGATGAGACGTCTGCTATATCGCTTTTATTTTATCATATGCTCTTTGATGATATTTTTCATCGATGCCTTCCAAGCACATGATTGATAATATTTGAAAGATTGTGTGCGATTCATTGACATTATGTCTGATATTAAGTAATCAACTGAGGTGTTCGCGCGTCAAATTCCAGACACAACAGGTATGTCGCCACAGATACAGTTTCATCTTCCGGATCATGTATGAATATTTCCTCGGTATCTTGATTTAGCACGATTGACACGGTTCCAGAAAACTCACCGGTTTAAAAATGCCATGGATATGTCGTAAATATCCAAATTTTGCAGCACTAAAAACTTAGAGCCTATACAAGCCGCAGACCTCAGCAGCATGTCTGATGGTGTTATTTATTCTGACCATCTTGCTGATTCAGACCTCATCGTGTACACGGCATTGGTGATGGGAACTGCATGAATTACAACATCTTCAGTCATTCTGATTCGTTGGGTGATGTCATCGAATAGTGTGCGAATTTCAGAGACTTAAAGTCGACTATCATTGAATTTCGAAAGAAATCTTCGTTGTGACAGCATCGTCCAATTTCGGTTGTCTCAGAATAACAATTCTTTTCCCGTTCATGTTGAGTTCGCCGGTCATTTTATCTCCCGTTTTAATAACACCTTTGTTGATCTAGTTTCTGATCGCCGAGATTGACACGCTTGAGTCTCTGATTTTCACACAATCAGTAAATACTGGGATGTTATCTGCAATCGCACCTAAAACTCGCAGGACACTTTCGGTAAACGTAATATTGCTCCTTTAGCTTTCCATGTTGATCCTGAAAAACCACAACCTCATCCTGGTCAACTCCGGTGAGAATCATAAGTTCAGCAAGTTCATCTAATGTCGCATACTCTGACAAATCAATTTCCCTGGGACCCTTGCGCCCAACGGAATGAGATCTTCCATAAATATCTACCATTATAAATTATTAACCTGGTTAAAACTACTGCTAGTGTACTCGTGTACGACTTGTGTTGTAAAGCTAATGACCTTCACATAGGGCTAAGTGCTTCTGGACAGCAAATAGGTGGATCATTTAATGTCTGCGTTGGCAATCTTGAATACCAGATCGGTGTGTTACTAGCCAATCCACTTATATATTTTAAGAATTGTTTTGGTGCGCCGTGCCATACGAATCAAAATAAATAACATGCCGAGGATCGACAGTATATGCAACCCAGTGCGTGCCTGTGCCTGAACTTCCATCGAGAATAGTGATACCAGTTTCGGCACGGTCTGGTTTTTCCGGTAAAAACTCCTATAAAGATTTAGATGCTTAATCGCCGAGCAGCATCATGCAAATCGAAATTAAATATGGGGATTTTTAATGAAACTTTCATGGTATTTGCAGACCCAGTTCGTGAACGGATCGAACGTAAAGCTCTCCTGGTAATTTTAAACCGCGTCCCTTTTTACAGGTCTTTCGACCGTGCCGTTTCTTTTTAATTCCATGCAGGCATCTATTTCAACTGCACCATGTGCGGCTGTGCCTTTTTAGCAGATGGAGCTTCAGCTGCAATCAATGCTAATAACGCAACTAGAAGCAGAAACATACCACCAGTCTTTACTCTATCGTTGATCATACATGTAGAAAGATCAAGTATTAAGACAGTATTTATTAGCTTCATTAAAGTGGAGCTGACACTCAATCAGTGCTAGCTTGTTTGGGCCTTGCGACACCCCGGAATTCGTCGTACTAATAGCGCGAATCTGTCCTTGATCACTGAGAACGCTTTACCAGCATCGTCACCAACAGCTCCGATAGCTTTAGCACGAACAAAATCAACAGCTTTCATTCCCAAATGTTTTGCAATCTGGATTGTTTTGGGGCTATCCTCTTGAATAGACTCTGGACAACGTCACCAATACAATCACTGTAGATTACATTATATAATGTTATTCGTGAATTTATCACCTTGATCATTACTTGTCCACGTTGGAAATTGTGTATGATCATCTTATTTCCTTATCACCGATCAATCTCTGTTGTGGTCATCAATAATTTCATCTATTAGTGCCCGATAAACGCTGCTGTCCATAACGCCACCTGATAATATAAGCTGAAAGCAGCTGCTTTATTGATGACTTCGCGGAAGTTATTGCCGGGTCGTCTTCCACCAACCAAAATTGCTAATTTAATCAATATCAGCTAGGAAGTTATTGGGACAAAGTTTATCGTAAATCGCCAACGACTGAGGGATTACATTTTGTTTCCTACGACCACGGAGTCGAAGAACATCATGGGTTAGCCCCTGTTATTTCTTAATGTACTTTTCCTTTCCTTATTCTAGCTCTAAATTTTTTCCGTTCTTCTGTCGCTTTTTAAAGTTGACTCTTCATTTCTTCATATATTTTGCCTTTCTGTTGTGCTCTTGCAATACATTCCTCTACTGATTGGTTAAAGATTTTAAAATTATAAATATTTTTCCTTAAATCTGATTTGATGAATATTACCAGCAACGCAATATACATCCTTGACTCAATCGGCAGATATTAGACTGTAAAAATGTTCGGGTTTTGCATCCTCTACTTCCGTATCCAAAAGCGGCAATATCAAGTATTTGGTATTTGTCCCTGATAGCGACAATACCTTCCTCGGTAAATTTGTCAATTATGCTAGTTCTAACATTTGGTGGTGGTTACACATCACTTGACAGTACATATACCCAAATGCTCATCAAACAGTCAAATATCATTAAATCTAGCGACGTTCGTTTTGGACCTTATTTTAACTATTGTAATATTTTGTCGGGGGTCATTGTGAATTATTTGGTAGAGGGTTCGGTTTTATAAAATGGTTGGTTCGAAGGCCAATACAATCTCGGTCCCCTTTTTTGCGCCCGCACCATCACCCCGTTGATGCATCTGTGGTAGATATAAGGATCGGCGTTTAATGACTAAAAATCTAGGCATTTTTACGTCCAGATTCTAGAAACGGACACTAAAAACAGCCCAGGTGGGTCGGTTCCACAAAACGGTCGGTTCACCCACCACCCTGCCGCTTACCTAATATTGGTGTGCATGACATTGCTATTAAAACATTTTAGGAATGTATATGTATCAAAATGATATTATTGTAGAAGTCTTCGACTGATGACTAAAGCCTGTAATGTATTCCTTTCATGACATATTCCTTTTTAACTGGAGAAAATTTAATGGTTAGGGCAAATAACTGAACTTTCATAATTGGTTGTAGTTTCTTGCAGTGTCATTTCGAATCGAGAGGGTTAACAGCGGTAACTACTTTAGGATGAAAAACAATATAGTTGCATTATTGACTGGCCCAAAGGGGAAATTAATTGTCACATACATATGTATGTATGTATGTATGTATGTATGTATGTATGTATGTATGTATGTATGTACTCCAAGGAGCGGAATGTTGGACAGACAACAGACTTGTCCGAACTACTCTAAAGCTGTGCATTGCCCCACATCACTCAAGGCGCCATAAGCTTAGGCGCACATCCTTCAACATTGTCAAACTTCAGCAGCCTTCCAATCAGCTCGATTTCCAGAAGAGCCTAGATAACAAGCTGTCTACCAACGGACGTATACGTGGAAATGCCTCCGAGAAATGAAACAAGCTCAGGGACATGAGAGACAGCTACGGCGACTCTGGGCACAAGAAGCGAATCCATCAAGACTGGTTCGACGAGAACAACGGTGCCATTGAAGATCTGCTTGCCAGAAAGAAGAAAGCATTCATGGACTGACAGAATGACCCAAACTCCATCCCCAAAAATGACCGCTTCAAATCCTATCAAGGTGAGGCTCAGAGAGAAATCCGCAAGGTGCATGACCAGTGGTGGGAAAGAAAAGCTGATGAAGTGCAACGCTATGACGACACTATCAACTCCAAAGCGTTCTAAAGCGCCATCAAGTCAATCTTCGGCCCTTCAACGTCTGGCTCTGCCCCATTGCTTGTTGCAGATGGCAGTACATTGATAAAGGATAAGGATGGTATAAAGGACAGATGGAAAGAACACTTTTGCCAGCTCCTAAACTACCCTCATCGGTCAGCCAATCTGCTCTTGACCAAATACTCCAACGGCCAACGCTCGACCAACTGAATATTACGCCAACGATGGAAGAGTTGAGAACGGCCATCAAAGAATCAACTGTGGCAAGGCACCTAGAAAGAATGGCATCCCAACGGAGGTGACAAGGCTCTCAGTGAACAGACTCTGGAGGCATTCCACGATGTGCTAATCAGCATCTGGACGGAAGAGGAGATGCCAGAAGACCTCCGCGAAGCATCAATTGTGACCGTCTATACGAATAAAGGCACACGTGCTGACTGCAGTAACTACAGAGGCATCTCCTTGCTCTGCATAGCTGGCAAAATACCTGCTCGCATCATTCTCAACAGACTTATTGCGGCAGTGTCAGAAGTTAATCTCCCCGAGTCTCAGTGTGGTTTTCGCCCAGACAGCAGCAATGTTGGCATGATCTTCGCAATGAGACAAGTCCAAGAGAAGTGCCTAGAGCAGAACATGAGTCTGTATGCCGTCTTCGTGGACCAGACGAAGGCATTCGATACAGTCAATAGAGACGTACTGTGGGTAGTACTCAAGAAGCTTGGTTGTCCTCAGAAGTTTACCAACCTCATCCGGCTCTTCCATGATGACATGACAGGAAAGATTCTCTTAGACGGTAAACCCTCTGAGAAATTCCCCATATTTAACAGTGTCAAACAGGGCCATGTACTCGCTCCGGTACTCTTCAATCTCTTCTTCACGCAGGTACTGCTCCACTCCATCCGTAACCTTGACCTTGGTATCTACATTAGATATCGCCTGGATGGATCAGTGTTTGATCTCCGTCGCCTAGCTGAAAAAACCAAAGCGCTAGAAAGAGTTATCACTGAAGAACTCTGCAGATGACTGTTCCCTCATGGCCCATTAAGAGACTCACCTACAGGCAATTGTGGACAAGTTCTCTGAAGCCTCCAATCTGTTTGAACTTACAATTTAGCCTAGGAAAGACTGAAGCCCTCTTCCACACCGCCCCAAACAGTTTCCCATCGCATCCCTGCATCACCATCGGCGATACACAGCTGAAGAATGTGGACAGTTTCAAATATCTAGGCAGCACAATATCCAGTGATGGCTCTCTGGACATAGAGATCACTGCGGGGATCCAAAAAGCCAGCCAAGCATTCGGATGACCCCTGACCAAGGTCTTGCAGCACAAGGACATACGCCTGTCATCAAAGATGAAGGTGTACAATGCAGGTTTCCTCACGACTCTCTTGTAAGGCTGTGAAACGTGGACTGTCTACCTAAGGCATATCAATCAGTTGGAACAATTCCACCAGCGCACCCTAAAATCCGTCATGCGGATCAACTGGTAGGACCAAATCCCCAACAAGGAAGTCCTTGATAGAGCCAACACAACAAACATCGAAGCCAAACTAATCCAGGCCCAGCTTCGTTGGACTGGCCATGTGATCCGCATGAATCAAAACAGGATCCCAAAGCAGATGTTCTTTGGCAAGCTAGCCCGCGGAAACCGAAACCAAGGCCGCCCTCGCAAGAGATACAAAGACCAACTCAAGACGCACATCAAATGGGCAGACCTTCAACCACACCAGCTCGAGCTCGCTACCTTAGACAGACGTCCCTGGCGAGCCCTGAAAAGAAAAACCAGTTCCACCTTCGAGGCTGACCGCCGCCAGCGTCTTTCTGCAGCTCGTGAGAGACGTCACAGAGCTGCGTCCCAGCCACCCCCAACCTCCGGTGTCACATGCCCCACCTGCAACCCCTGTGTGCATCGGAATTTGGAATCCGGAGTCACATGCGCGTCCATCGTCAATGTCAACACACAACATGTCTTCCTCGGCTCCCGAGAGACTACCAAGATGATCTATGTACGTACGTACGTATGTACGTATGTATGTTGTTTTGTATACCTATATTTTCTGGTGTATGATTTTATTTAATTTTTGTAATTTTTATTAATAGTCGTAAACTGTATGGAATATTTTTTGTTATAAATTGTGTGCGTAATATGGCTCAGTTGAAAACACAAATCAAGGAGGATCTATAAATAATTGTTTACTACGTGTTGACAATTAGTAATAATAATCGTAATAATAAGACTTAAAGTGGCGCCTGTGGGGTAGTCTCTCAGTGACTCATGAGATATGGAAGTTTCGAGAACAATGTTTTGGCTTCCCCACTGGTTGCGTTATGTCACGTGAATTTAATACGTCGTAGCTTAGCGCGTCGTAAATCAATAGTGTATGTTGCCATATGAGGACATTTCGAAAATAGTCGCACTTTACGGTGTATATAAAAAGAAAGTTAAGCATTCAGACTCACTCCTATTTCTAGAGTCATCCACACATTTTGAGTTCCTGATGGAAGTTTGCAGACGTATTTTATGTCGTATTTAAATAGTTTTCAAGAGTAAAAAACATTTGTTAGGACATTTCAATGGTGATAGAATGTGCTCATTATGTGGACAATGATATTATTCTGTAACTGCTAAAAATTAATCGAAAGAAAGCTGGGAAATGCCATCTTTACCACGTCACTGTTCTTGGAGGACCAGTTCATTTCCTGTATTGAAATTATCTGGGACTTTTCATTCGTTTAGGACTTTCAAAAACTTTTGTAAGGACAAATTTGGATTCCCTGCATTATATTGCAAGTTCATCTCTCAGTTTTATGAACGAATGTAAGCATGAATGCATGTACGTATATTACTACTCAGTGATATTAAATTAAGTAAAAGAAAAAGCAAACCCAACACGTTTTGTAAAACTCCACAAATAGCTTTATTATCTAAGTTAATTTTAAACATTTGTTACGACTAATGGTTTAAATTTAAAAATTAAATACAAGATCAATACAACCGAAAACAAGCATTCAATAAAATATAAAACCAAATAAAGTGAAAGAATTAAAAATAATTTGCAGTGAATGAATTCCTAGATTGAAATCCAATTATTTCTAATGGTACAATCAATTTCTCACTAATCCGGAAATTGTTCCATTGTTTCAAGGTATTCCGAACGAGGCTTCTAAAGTGATTACATGCTGCGTTGATAACACCACCACATTTAGCAGAATTATGTGTTGTAATCTCTCGCACGAAGAATATCAGTGAAGTTCTGAAATGTTTCACATAATCCAATTTAATTAATTAATTATTCAAGCCCTTGAATATAATCACATAATCCCGAAGTACTGGTTGTTTATCGACTCGGCTATATCCACAAATATGTAACTATAAATCACTATTTTCCTGTTAATGACTCCTACGAATTGTAGCATAATTGCACAATAGTCGAGAAAGTGATGTGTATTGGCATTATATATTTGTCCATTTAAGTTTCAGATAAAAACTCTCTATTGATTTAATTCATAGCAATATGATAAGAATCAACTAGTCCTATGGGAAATATCCACTCTTTCCCCTGTTATATAAAGCACTCTGTTCCACGAGGCTCTGAACTTGGTCCCCATATTGTTTGCAGATTATACAACGTTTTTGCAAGTAGAAATATTTATATCTTGGAAGGTAAATTAAGTTCAGAACTTACATCAACTGAGGAATGGTCAAAACAAGATAAGATAATAATGAATGAATTTAAAACTAAATACATGCTTATTTGAACATATAAAAATTTGCAAAGTTAAAGAAGAAAGACATATGTTACGATTATGTGGTCTTAAACTAGGTAATAGAAAAGAGGGAGATGCAACAAGCTTTGTAACATTCAACATACACTTTATTTGCCTAGAATACAACGTGCAAAATGTAAAAGAAACCACGGTATTACGAATCAAATCCCAAATGATCCAAGAATTTCTAGCATAAGTCAAAATTATTTCAAGTTATGATTAGAATTTAGTGATATTCCAAATAATAAAACGCTGTGATATTCCAAATAATAAAACGCTGGAAGTGCTGATTTGCCTTTGGGAACCTGTGTCCTAATGATGTGCCAACAGCCTTTTTGTGAATCGCAATAATACAATCCAAAAATATATCCTTATTTGAATTTACTATGAATCCCTGTCTTTATTTCTAAGAATGTTAATATTGAGCACATTGTAGCTCTAGAGATAAATAACTTGAATTAAATAATTTGAATAAATAAATTCCAGGCCAAATGATGTTCTGGACACAAGAGTAATACAAATGATCGTGGCCAGATCTTAAGGCACGAACAAATAACTGTTCCAGTAACAAGATTATGTAGTCGTCTTCCTAACTTCAGGTCACAATTAGTATTTTAAAAAAAAAACAATTACCTAATGAAAATTTCATTTTCGGAGGCTCCATATGCTCACAAGAAAACATATTTTTTTAAATTATATCAAGAATGTAGTAAACACAATGTTCTTGACTCAGACCAACATAAATATGTTTACTTCTATTAATAATTATCCTAATGGTAAACCCATTCTCATAGAGAAAATTTTACAGAATAAAACAATCAGGTCAAAAAGAAAATGAACATTGTTTTTAACTAGGTCAAGTCCAAAATGCAATTTACCATTGCATGTAACGAAATAAAATAAATTAAAAAACTAACTAATGAACAATGCGAATGAAATATACCTTACGCAATCACTGTACATTAATAACAATGCAATTGAAAATGTACGCTATGAGAAACTATTAGTAATTTTTGTCAGAAGACTTAAATGGAAAAAAACAAGTAGACAATGTGCATGGGTCATTCACATTTAAAATTTCATTGCTTAGTAGAATAAAAAAAAAAACTACCCGACAAAGGATTCCAGAATTCTATACAATACTGTTCAACAATATGGGAAGATTGCACTACTTCCTAAACAGATCGAATCTCCAAACATAAAATACGAGCAGCGCGGCTGATTCTTGATGTCCCTATCGTGAGAGATGTTCATGGAATTAGGATAGTAAAAAATAGACATGATCATTTTTCTGAAAGCGGTTCTGTGTTTAAAAGTATCAATGAAGATGTTCCAGAGTATATGGCTAAGTTATTGTACAAAAAGTATCAACGAAGATGTTCCAGAGTATATGGCTAAGTTATTGTACAAAAAGTATCAACGAAGATGTTCCAGAGTATATGGCTAAGTTATTCTACAAAAAGTATCAACGAAGATGTTCCAGAGTATATGGCTAAGTTATTCTACAAAACGTATCTACAAAACGTCTTCTCCCTATAATCTAAGATCGAATTTTAACAACAACATAGAAGTACCAAAACCTGGCATGAAACAATTCAACGGAAGTCTGCAGTATTCAGGGGCAAAAACCTGGAACTCACTTCCTGCTGTTATGTATATCTATATTTTCTGTAACTTTTGGTATAATATTTTATTTTATTTTCATACCTTTTGTTCATGGGCATAAACTGTATGGAATATTTTTTGTTAGAAATTCTGTGCATAACATGGCTCTGTTAAAAACACAAATTACGTAGGATCTATAAACAGATGCTGACGTACATGTTCACAATCAGCAATAATAATGGTAATAATAAGACCCATGGCGCATTTTCTCAGTGCCTGATGTGATATCAACGTTTCCCGAATACTTCCGTGGATTACCATTGGTTCCTCGAGGTTATGTGAATATAGTTTATAGAAAATCAATAGTGTATGTTGTCACATGGGCTCTATTGCGAACGACAGTACATAAGGAGAAAATTAATCATTCAGTTTCATTCCGATTTTTAGAGTCATTCACATTTTGTGTTCCTGATGTAAGTCTGCAGACGTGATTTATTTTGCACTTAGATATCTCCGAGAGGAAAATAAACGTTTATTTGGACTATTCACTGGTGACAAAAAGTGTTCATTATTTGGACTCTAAAATTATTCTGGAACTGTTATAAATTATTCGAAAGAATTATGGACAATTTACTGTATATATAAGGAGAAAGTCAAGCATTCAGTATCATTCCGATTTCTAGAGTCATCCACACTTTTTATTTTCCTGATGTAAGTCTGCAGACGTATTTTATGTTGTACTTATATATTTTCCAAAAGTAAAAACATTTGTTCCACCTTTTCAGCGGTGATAGAAAGTTCTCATTATTTGGACTCTAAAATAATTCTGGAACTCTTATAAATTATTCGAAAGAGTGCTGGACAACGTCATCTTGACGACATCATGGTTCTTGGAGAACCAGTTTGTTTCCGGTATTGAAAATTATAAGGGACTTTTCATTCTAATGGGACATTCATAGGCCGTTATAAGGACTACTTTTGATTCGCTTCATTATACTGTAAGTTGCTCTCACATTTTTCATTTATTACTTTAATAATTAAATTGTTAAGTTTAACAAAACCTCTTGCCCTTGCTTCTTTTCTGTTACTTACTTTTGTGACCAAAGAGTCGTAACACTGTTCACATTCGATCTGCTGATTCAGTTTCGTCCTTTAAAAAATGTACATGCAGTATTTCAAACTTACCTATTAAAACAAACTATAAAATGTAAGTTCAACTTTCAGCTCTGGATTTATTACAGCGTTATTGTGTAACTCCTTAACCAAATGTTATCTAGTACTTCGAACAGATTATATCCAATAAAACACAATACGTCCATGATTATGTTCCTAGGTAACAGTAAAAGAAACAAGCTAAATATTCCATTAATGGTGTTGATTTATCAAGGCTTCGCAAATTTATTTGTAATATTTTGCTGATTGTTTATTGTTTTAATATTTTGGTTTCTACTCTAACTATGACTATTATTATTATTATTATTATTATTATTATTATTATTATTATAGGTACTTTCTTATGAATCTATGGTTATAAACTATGTGATAGAAATAAGCAAGGAAGCAAGTTTTTTTTAAGTTTAGCAAATAATTGAATTATCAGGTTATAAAATCAAAATGCAAAAGTAACTAACAGTATTATGAGGTGAATCCAAAATAATCCTAAAAAGTTCTATTCACGTCCAAAGGAATTGAATGTTCGGAATGGATGTCAGTTCCTCGATTGTATGTATCAGATTGGAATAGTCCAGAACTCGTTTAAATAATTCAAATTATCGCAGATTTTTGTTCTGGTCCAATGAGCACTTTGAAATAGAAATGAATAATCCTAATAATCGTCTCCTCTTAAATTATCTAAGCATAATATGAAACAAATCTGCAGACTGATTCCAACGTATGAAATAATAATTCGAAATAGGAATGAAACCAAAATAGGAATGAATCTGATCGCTCAGTTATATCCTTATATACATATCCTCGAGAATCTATTACGACTATATGTCACTATATACCCCACGTGACAGATCTTACTACTCAGTCTAACATTTTAAAATGCCTATTATGTGACCTAACCCATTCAAATGGGAAATAACTTAATCCTTCTAAGTACACAAATTACATAAACACTTCATTGGGAAACAACCACAACTATTAAAAAAGGTTTATTATTAATATCTTTATGGATGGTCGTAAACACCTACATGAACAACTATTTATAAATCGTAAGCAATCTTCAAACTTAATATTTTATGGTGGAACTTTATACCCGTGTACAAAACTTAACTACCTAATCTCTTGACTAAAGATGATTACAAATCCAAACTACACATAAAACAGATCAAATCATGTACCAAGAGTTACAATTGCTTTGCAATTTCATGGTGTTTATTTTTGTAATCACATTATATTTGCCTTTCATGTAGACTGGAATTGGTTCTCTAATACTACACTGAGAAGAGCAGGTTCCGGCCTAGTCTTTAAACTCGTTTAAGTTGTTTAATTGCTCACACATGGCAAGCAAAGCTTTTCAGTACACGCATTACTGTGACATCCTGCGAGTACTGGTAGACACGCTTCTTGCATTTACAGCTGGTGCATTTTTAACCTGGGTGCACTGTGTATGCAATAAACTCGCCTGATTGAGTACATTTCATTTAAAAGTCATTATTCCAAAATATATAAACAAGAACTGATGAGTCATGTTGCTGTGTTGCAATAAAATTAAATACGAAAAGAATCAACTTTCGCAGCCACCTGAATGACTGTCCACTTTTCTGTTTGCAAGGTACATATAATCAAGTATCAAGGAATCGGAATTAATGGAATCCTTGGTGTGCGTCGATGTAGAAAAGGATAAACAGGATATTTTCTCTTGCATTTCGGAGCGAGAAATGGTGGTCGAAGTAAACATTGTGTATCGTGAATCTTAAATGTTTTTATGTTCTGTCTTAATACAGAGCTTAAAAATGTTAATTAACTTTGGTCTAGAATTGATCAGACTTCAAAAAGATTAATGAAAATAAGAATTTTGAAAATAAAGCAACGGCTTTTCGACTCGAAATTGTACATGCATACTATGCAGTTCAAGTAACAAGTTCGATCATTGCGATATGGCCTGTATGCGAAGAAATTAATTGCAGTCACTGCTTGCATCAGTACGTAAATGTGTTGAAAGTAAAATTTATCGTGATTATTGTGAAAGAATCTTAAAATGATGATGTAAATCTGGACGGTTTGCCCACTTTGTGTGTACTATACTCACAGTTGACGATCACAATAGTCCATGAGTCAGGATACAGATCACGTGTGAGTTAGGATAAAGCTATCCTAAACTGGTGGTCCACACTGGAAAACAGGATCATATTCTTACAGGAACGCGATAAACAGTAATGTTTCAGTTACTTTGCATAGAAAATGGTTTTAATACGTCTTTAACATGTATGTTCTCTTGGACTTGATTTGTTTTTGAATACATCTCAGGGTTTACTTTAGACGCGTTTGTTAGCTTTTCCATTATTGAAGTAACAACTTTCTTAAATTGAGATCATTATGTCTTGAATGCTGTTTGAGGTGGGAATAAATATTTTGCAGCAATGTTTGTATGCCTATAGTATGCTTCTCGTAATATATCCCTCATTGTTTATATACAATCTAAGAGTGCATTAATTGTTAGTTTTAGAAGCCACCTCATCTTGAATAC
>JAECUM010007489.1:0-47769 GCA_016617855.1 Megalonaias nervosa | reverse complement strand
GCCTTGAAGTAAAAATATCATCTTAAGGATGGGGAAAGGTGCACATAAATTATTCCAATTATAATTAAATGTATGTAGTGGCATGTGAATTTTACTTTATGGGGATCACTATCATTCATATCTTGATCTGAATGATTCAAGTAGTATTAAAAAAATTGAGTTGAGTTTGGGTACATGCCAAATGAGACTGTTAGAAAAGAAATATTTAACACAGACTCTTGATCCAAACTAGAAGGTATTTATATTTCAAGAGATATTCCTCCCTGCCCTCCACACTGTCACAATTAACGTCAGTCTGTAGTAGTAGTACTTGATAGAAGGAGGAAAATATCTGGTATGGTGAATGAAATAAAATTTTCTCAAAAGGGTGATGTAGAAAGTCCATGGTTTTGTAAGGACAAAAGATACCATTTTGTGTCTCAACTAGATAGCTTTATTTTAGAAAGATGTTTCTAGTATCGTCGACCATACCTGATCTAATTTTGATTCTGATGATCTTAAACATATTTCGATGGTCACTAGTTAATATTTTGTGCAAAGGAGTTGGGTTTCACTGATAAATTATTTTCGAAACCATTTGTGTTAACAAATGATCTGTTTACAGAGGACACAAAAGGAATCATTTCAATTTTGTACCTTATGGACAATAGAAATGTATATGGAGAATCAAGAAGGTAGAATCAAACTTAAGATAGTTGCCACCGGGGGTGGGGGCTGATATTTCAAAACTTTCGTGAAGCTAATCCAACTTTCAAGGCCAGAGAAAGACATCTGATTTCTGAGAGTACGGTCTCCCATTTCTGTCTCACAAGCTGCAGTTGAAAAAGTTGCAACGTAGATCTTAAATGTCATTCGATACCCATCTAAAAATCTGCTAACATGAAAGTTAGTCCAATTTCTATAATGCGCGACTGCAATATTACATACACAAGATTCTGGGACAGGTTCAAGCACAAAGAATTGAACAGCATGCTATTAATGAGGCCATTATAAATGAAACCAAAGATAACAAGAGCTTATATCAAATTTATAATATAACTCTGAATCAATAGTTTCGAAATATAACCCTTCTATTGCTGTTCAAAATTCATTGAAGTTTTTTTTTTTTTTTCATGGTTAAATTTGAAAACCATGAGACTAACCCCCATAATTGTCCTGCAGAGTGCTAAAGATCCACTTGGGTTTCTTGTTCCAATCCTATTGGCTATTTTGAAAATGTGTTCATTATTAGAATAAATACTAACGGACGTATGTTGGCTGTATTGCTCAGGTTTGTCTAGTCTGGTGCCCTGACCTTTATTCCTCTGGTTCCTAGTTTTCAATGAAACGAATTCCGAGTAGAATAAAGGTCCCTGAGATTCGGATGCCTCTAGGGGTGATTGACTACTTGGTGAAGACATTACAAACTTAATGGCTGGATGTCAAAACAGAGTTCCCACAGATGCAAGCAGTATACAAGCACCCTATTCGTATTTACATCTGTATAGCAACATATGAAGGACGTGTATTAGGTAGTAATAACCTGGAATAGGGCATCTGACAGAAAACAAAGTCAGTATATAAACATACATATAAGTTCTGATGAGAATAGTGATAATATACCACACAAGCAAACAATCGGGTCCACTCTAAATAAGCGACTTTGCTATCTGTCGATTTACTAACCAGTTTGGGATATTATACCTAAGCGGATCAACTCTGAGGTCACGTCCGTATGTTACAAGCAACAAATTAGTTATAAACGTTGCCCCATTACTTTGTTAATTAATCAAATCGTTCGGCACAGATTGATGTTCTTCAGCCATACTGCTCAGTCTTCCAAACGAGAAGACTTCATATGATTGGCTGATAAAATTAGCGATTATAGTAATAACACAGGTCACCAAAACATGGCCCCTAAGCGGTTGCTGTCAAATAATCACGTACGACAGTGGAGATTTGATTTGAATCAGACTGGCAATGAACAGTCATTGCAAAAGAGGATATTCGTAAAAGATCGACCTGAGCCCCATATTTAAACTTTTAATGAGAACGATAGAGAGTCAGTGAATCGAGTCTAGAGTTCACATTGGGCGGGATAACTAATTAGCAAGAGGGAAACCATGTATTTTGGCAATATTTGGGTTTTTCATGAAGTACTACACCAGCACCAAAATATTTAGGTTTTCCGCAAGATGCAACATATTTGTTATTACTGAAAAAGAAACCCCAAATAATTTTTCTTTTTTTTTTTTTGTTTTTTTTTGTAATGTCCACTGTTAATTTTATCGGTTGCTTTTTAAATTTGTTTTTACTTTTCTTAAGGTAAATCGCTTTTCTGACTCCGTAGGTTTGCATTTACGTACTCACTGTCCCACAAAAAATACCCCAAAACTTAAGATTTGATAAAAATTATGGGAAACATTTAAAGTGTGACCAACATAAAAATATTCCAGCAGGTTAAGAGTTAAGATCAAAAAATGTGTGGCATTTCATTGTTATTACCTTGAAAATCAAAACCTTTTCATTACCGTTTCTAAACTTGAGCCAAATAGCTATGATAAGGTTTACAATAACATGAGTTATGATAGATTGATAGTGGCAAACGGTACACGAGTGAAAGTAACAAAAACGTAGACTTAGAAAGCACTATTCCTAGTATGTATAATACAGAATTTGATGACTCTAGTATCAATTCTTTTTGCTCAGCACTACGTTGGTTTTTATGTCAGTCGATGTATTAGGCTGTAAGACACTTACGCAGACGTAGCGCAAATAAAAGTACAGAAAAATACATATACGGAAGACTAAATGCCGAATCTATTAAAAATACAATCCAAAACTTCATCCGACCACAATAATAGCGACAAAAGAACAGACTTTTTTTTAATGCGTTCAGATGATAAAAACAATGAGAACCACCGTGTCAATTAAAATGTCTTTGTGAACAACTTTACGAAAAGTGATGTTACACAAACCATAATGCTGGTCCTATGCACTTGCCGTTGGTATTCCCGATACACCTAATCCAGCCATTTTCATTCCACCTTACGGTTAAAAACTGACTATGCTACACTGCGTCTCTTTCCAGCACATCTAGTGTTCGATTTCTCAAACTAAATAATTTATAATCGTTAATAATTCGCAGTTTCCAATACCATTGTCAGTTGATAGTGTGGTATATAATGGTGTTAGAACGGAGTACTCGGTTTCTTTTACTCATTTATATAACAATAAATGTAGTGTTGTTAATATCTTTTAATACAAGTAAGACTTAACTCTCTTAAGTCTTACTTGTATTAAAAGATATTAATAACACTACATTTATTGTTATATAAATGAGTAAAAGAAACTGAGTACTCTGTTATGATTGACCAATTAGGTGCTTTAAATTGTACTGTTGTTATAATTTTAGGTTCTATCAGTGACTATATGCAGCTATTGTTTGCATGGATTTTGCAATTCTGTTTTACAGATCCTACTTAATTTTTTCTTAGGTTTTTTCCTTTTTTCTGTTTAAAACGAAACATATATATAACTGTTGTTAGGTCCACCAGCACTCATTTACTGTGCCCCAAATGGGTGTGCGCATGAGTATAGCCTTGTCAAAGGATGACAAGGACACCGCACCGAAGGTGCGATCATTCTTCTTCACAGACGATACGATGTTTGTTGAATAACAGATTTGTCTGTGTTAATAGTAGTCACATATCTTCTGGCTTAAAGGAACTGTAATAATTAACTATTAAATTTCTTCAATATTAATGGTTGACGGTGGGCTAGTTATAAACCTCAGTAGTGGATTTTGGTGTTCTCAAAGCACACGAGTTTAATGTTGCATCCTAAACTGTGTTCAAGATGGTTTTCTTTTCATTCGACGTCTGTCTACAAGGGTTGATCAAAAAGGGCCATAACGAACCCCGTAAAGAAAACCTTATTTAGCTGTTTAGAATAATTTGATTAGTCCTTCTCGAAGTAGCTTCCTTTCGACCTAATGCACTTGTCGCATCTTGTGACCTTTGACCTGAACATGTTCTGCAGCCCTTCACATTACTGCATTCATAGCGATCCGGTGATTGCATCCCTGAGTTCTTCTCAGCTTTCGTGATGGGTTTCTCTGACGAATCTTTCAATTTTAGAAAAGCCATAAGTTGTGTGGATCTAAATCTGGGCGATTTAGGGTTTCAGCGCCAAGATTATGTAATATATTCGTTATAAACTTGCATATATGTGCGAGAGGGTTATTTGGTACAAATGAAGCCACCCCCTGTAGACTTAAACTCTGCGAATAGCCTTACATGCATTTTACCTGATTACAGTGATACGGTACCATGTAATTCAAATGAATCCATGTGCGTTGAAGAACATAATGCACCCAACCTCCCAGCCAGTTTGAAAATGCTTTGATATATGATGGCGAACTTTCGTACTTTCAGACTCTGCTTTGTTTTTTATTCTTACGTTCAAAGTAGTGTATCAAAGTATCATCAAATGTAATTCCATTGATTCACTGTGTGCTGAAGACTATAATGCACCTAGCCTTTCCAGCAGATTTTGGAAAGATATACTTGTATGCATGACTGCGAACTTGTGTACTTCCATACTCTTCTATGTATATTGTTCTCGCATTCAAAGTTGTGTATCCCTTTCATCGCATGCAAATCATAGCCTTCGAACGTGTACCTCTATAATAAGTCACTACAGATCTTTGCCCTCAAGTCCGCTTGTTATTTATCAAGCAGTATGGACACCCAAAAGGCACAAGCCCTGTGCATTCCATATACATTGGTCAGAATTTCTTCACCACTGCGGTATGAATTGTAAAAATAGTCTGCTACGTTTAGGACAGTATCACACATGTCTTCCTTCACAGAATCTTTCACAGGATCGACTATTTAGTTTGAATAAGACGTATTTGGTCTACATTGTATTATATCATTTAAGAGCCACCATACTGGCACTAAACGTTTCATTCATCAACTGATTTCAGATTCAACAGTTTATCAATGTCCCTAAAAAGCATTAAAGTCAGCATTTTCAGTGTAAAGGATTTTCCAAATGTTGCATAAACTGTTACAATCACCCTCTATAACTAAACTGATTCATCTGCAATTTTGCAACCGCGTTTACATTTATGACATTGTCACTAACTCCGAGATGTCACTAACTTAAAAATGACGGCAAGTCGTAAGATGGGGCGTTTGAATTACAGATGGTGAATTTTTATGACGTTGCTTTGGTTTGTTTCGAAGATATTGCGTTTGTTCTAGAACTTTTAAATCAGCCATCGTATGTTAATTATTACATGAAAAGGTTAAAACATTTTAGGGATCGGATTATATGTGGATAAAGTCTTTTTCATGTTATCCCTTAGCTGTACATGCTATTTTATTTCATAAGCTTTAAACATAGAAACAACTCTCCTTCTTGACCAAATGAACAAAATAACTTTAACAGCACACCAACATTTAAAAGGTAGTACTTGAGCTTGGTAGTCTTGTATCACTACTTTTATCTTGTGATGTTTATGAGTTTTTTCATTATTTCTTTAAACGTTCCCTACTTTTTGTTTGTAATTCTTGTGAACGTTTTCCATGTTGCCTGCCAAAGTACCACTCCACGTGAACTGTTTGTTTACAAAAGTGTAATGTGTCGAATTTTGAAGAAGTACTGAATTTTCAAGTTGAATAAATTGTGCATTAAAATTTAATCATAGTCAAGCCAGAAAAGTCTTTGAGAAAGGTCACTTTGATATTTCCCTTATTTCATCTCTGAAACATAAAAGGACCTACGTTAAGGTTCAGTAGAATTAACCGTAACGCTATCATGGGAAAGTACAGTAGGGTTACCAGCCATATCCGCGGTAGAGAACTTCATGTCAAATAATTGATCTTCAAAGGAATGTTGATTGCATCGTATTCTAGGCTGTCAAAATCTGATGAAAGACATGATTATTTTGGGGAAAATTTAGGAACAGTTGCTTTCGATTGGTCAGTTAAAATTAAGGCGTACACTTTGGAAGTTATGGGAGTTTAAATTTACCGACCTTAGTCAAAATTATTTAGTCACAAATTTGCCATGTGAGAAGACAAAAAGGTCCGACTCCGGTGGAAAACCTAAAGTATAGAGTTTTCCCTCGTTAACAAGTAAAGAGGCCAGATAGCTGTCTTGAAAGGAAAAGAGGGGCTATAGTGCTAGGACGCACGATTGTGTGGAATAGAAACAGCATTAAGGTACGCAATTTTAATTTCCATGTTATTTTCTATTTTATTCTTTTGGCTTTATGCAAATGTGTTTGATATGCTTATGATCCATGCTATGCATCGTTTATTCAATTTCACAGAAACCTGTTAATATGTTAGAGTTGTTATGCAATTTATTTCTTTAATTTTACAGTTATTAGTTCCTTGATAGAAAAGACGGATTGCATGTAATCCAAATATTCAAATGTGTAGTATTTCATAGGGACTTATGAATTAATCCAAATTTCAAATGTGTAGTATTTCATATGGTTATATGAAGTAATTTCCTTTGTCTGTAGGATGATACTATTTATAGTGAGTTAATGATAATTGCATATTTATATATGATTTTATAATGCTTAAATGATCTTGCAGGTTATTGGTTACTGTAAGCTAGAATTTAGTGAATCTTATGCGATAGTAATCGAGCATTTATCTTATTGAGTGGAACTGACTAGTTAGAGTAAGAAGACGTATAGTAGCGTATGCAGATATATACGGCAGTATTGTTGTATACACCGCACGTGTTAATTTCAAGTCAATCGCTGCGTAAAGCAAAGGGCGATGAACTGTCGAATTAAGGTCAGACTTGGATGTATATTGCAATAGTCATTTGAAACTAGAGATAACGATGGTACCTTACCTCAAATACAGTAAATTTGTAAGGACCGTTAATCGTTAAGGTCACATTATGTCAGAATTTATGCAGTGTGGATAGCTATTTACGTTTCTGAATAACGAAAGTAAGAGAATTTTATATACGGATAGGTTGTGATACGCATAGCGATTTAGTGGTAATCTTGTCATTTAAGGGAACAGCTTTCTATATCCCTCCCCGAGAACCCGATGAGGACAGTCCAAGAGGGAAGTCCGCAAATAGAGAGTTCGGAATAGAAGGGTCAGGGGAAGAACCAAGCATACACGCGAGACGTGGAATACACAAAGTCAATAGAGGAACGACGCTAGGTGATGCAAATCGGGCGTGGACATTGTACTCTTTTCACCACTCATTAGTATGATGAACGAATCCGTAAATTGAATACTGCTATTAAATTCCATTAATGTAAATCTGTTGGATTGAAATTGAAATTTTAGTTTATGTATTAATTAACTAAAATTTATTTTACTTTTATTGTTTAAGGGGGCTCGTATTTGTTTATTTCTTCTCAATAGTCTCGCTCAGTTCTCTGTTAATGTTCTATCTATCCACTCACACTGGGCAATAACATCGAGGGAGGTCATCTTCTAGATAACGATCGCCAAATCAATTAATAGAGGGGGCACACCCACACCGAACCCCTTTACAAAAAGGTTACCTGTAAGATGATTTACAAAGCTACTTACAAGTAGCTATAAGTAATCTAAAGTGTATATGCTTAAATAATGCGATGGATTTCAAGACAAGCCTATGTACGAAATAGAACAAGACATAATTCAGTTTTAGAGAACTAGCAAGACAATATAAAAGAAGAAACAAACAGAAATGAAATATGTACAGCGAATACATGAATAAATACATACAACTAGATCCTAAAGTAATCAAAATTCAATGAATCCAAAATGCAAGAAAGATAATTTTCCCGGCATGTAATGCAAAACACAGAATCAAATACGAGTTTAAAAATAGTCGTTTTTCTATCAATTGATCCTAGCGAATGGTATTAGATTTTACAAAACATGAAAGAATTAATGAAGATGACTTTCATATTGATTATTTCATTCCATGTACCTCTTTTGACCTTCTGATCACAAGAGTAAATTTTTCACTGACCAAATACTAGGTATGTAAAACACAGTGAAAACATACAGTAAAAGAATATGAAATGCCCTCTGAAGGTGAAATAGCAAATCGTATGTAAAAAGTTTAATCATTCAAGACTGCTACAACCATCATTTAAGAGACTGTATAAATTACAGCAATTTACAATGTGTTGGAAATTTAAGTCGCTTTCATATGCTTTCCTGATTTATCTTTCTTCCATCTTTTCCAGTTTTTACCAGTTAAAAATATTTACCATTATGTTTACATATACCCATTTGCTAAATTTTGGTTCCTAATTACACTCTTCAGTTATGTACAAGTGGAGCTATTCCTAATTATTTTATCAGTTGTCTATTTTCCTCTTCTTAACTATTAAATGACTGAAAAATAAGTAAGAGTGGTGATGATGATTTCGATGCTTGAATTTAAAATCCCCTGTATAAAGATTACAATGAAATAGATACAAAATATCAAATCCAAGTTTATCATATTATAAATCTTGCTAATGCTTTTCCACAATAAAGTGTCGGGCGTTTTAAAGACCGTTCTTTGCCAATGGTTTAAAACTAAATTAAAACATCCAAAGAATAGTGTATGCTTTATAAACTGTCTTTACTTGGTATTAACAAGCCAAGAAGGTATCCTTCTGCTTTTAACAACTTGCAACGTATTTTTATTTTCATTTTTTCAAGCTTTTCAAACATATGCATGATTTCAGATTTATGTCAAATGTTTCCATTCTTGTGGTTGGTCCTAAAACATAAAGTGATGATTTAAACCGAACTTTTTATTCATAAATTCCATGTATGTTTTTGCTGAATGTAAATGATTGCCCTTGTACACTTTAAAAGCTCTTGAAATTGTAGTGTAAATTTCACATCAAATACGCAAAGCATTGTTTCGTCATTCGGCACTGTTTTAACCATCGTGCTATCAGGATTGGCGATACTTATTTCTCTGTTATAGTCTTTAAATATAATCAGAAAATCGTCACCTTTCTAAAATAATGAAGTAAATGATCAAATTACCACTCTTATTTGCTTGAATGTTATTCTTCAACACATCTAGCTCTGAACACATTTTTATCAGTCCAAACAAATTAACATAATCGACATTCTTCCCTTCACAGTAATGGTTGTGAAACATTTATCATCTCCCTAAAACTATTATATTAAATACAAAGTAACTTTATACAATTATTAATATTTTGTACAACAATCAAATCAGTGGTCACTAGTTGTCTTCATTGTCCGAATGCCCCTACATTTGCTTACCCTTTTTTGCTGCTGTCGTAACCCTTTACATGAGATGGTGATACAAACAAATAAAGGTGGCTCAATGATTTTAGTTTTAATTTTCAAAATACCTCCAAGTCATGCTGGCCTAGTAACATTTTAACTTTGATTCTTTTTTAGTTTTTTTTTAACGTTCTCGTATTCCTACACATGATACACAAAGGCATCGTTGTTATTTAGGACCAGCCTAATATAAGAAGTCGTTTGGCGAATACCCCATATAGTTAATGCCACCAATTAAGACGAAGTAGTAATAACACACTTTTCAAGATGGCTAGCGTGGTGGCCAAAGTTGAATGTTTTTGTGGTCCCATTTTCGTGTAGCACAAACTAGATATCATACGAAGTCTTTCATTTAAATTCTATATCAGAACGGCAAGGCGGAGTAGCAACAATCAAATTTCTTCATGCTGGTCATATTGGAAGTCACGTCTGAACCATTTTCATTTAAGACCAACAGTTGCAACTACACGTCATATGAAGCCTTTCTGTGAAAACCCAATGTCAGTAAAGCCATCTATTCAGATGAGTACTGATAAGTTTTAAAGATGGCCGCTACGGCGACCATATTAGCTGTCAAAAGGCATGTCTGACACATACCGACAGTCGCCATTTTAATATAGAACTAGAAATCGTATGTTAGTGAAAACCCCATATCAACGCGGGTTCGGGATGAGAAGAGATAACAGAACTTTCAAGTTTGATGTCATGGCAGCCATGCGCTATGCTTGAAGAGAATATTATAATCCAGAAAATCATAAGAAGTCTTTTAGTGAAAAACACGACCATCCGTTCAGGGAAGCAACAATAACAAAATTTATAATGATGCAACAGTGGCGGCTATACTGAATGTCACTTAGGATCAACTATATCTCACAAAAAGTCTTTCTGTGAAAACCCCATGTCGATATGTATATGGGCTCAGGTGCTGTAGCGATATGATTTTCAAGATGCTGTCATGACGGTCATATTGGATTCCGATGGTCAACATTTTTATTTCGTACCAACTAGATCTTATGATGAATGTACTTTTAACGTTTCATTGGAATCCTCGTCGCAGCTTAGGAGTATCGAATAAAAAGTTTATGCTAACAGACACAGAGTGAAATAAGAAACAAAGAAGATAAGGTCATCCCCTAAGGTCTTCTGGTCAATGACAAGTCAGATAAATCATCCCCAAACCTACACTGATACTGATGGACGATTTGGGACCCAAACAGTCCATCAATATCGGTACATGTTTGGGGGTTGATGTATCAGACAAATCATATACCAATGGAGTTGTAAAATAATAATAACATGAAAGTGGCCACGCTCTCTCATATTACTTACTACTATCATATTCGAATGCCAAGCGTCTGAGAAAGAAGTAATGTGTCACTCAGTACTCCTGGGTTCTATAAACCATATCTCTTACGCTGATAACCTTACAACATCATGTTATGTATACAATTAGATTTGGTTTGCTTTGCTGTTTAAGGGTGCGGCAATAAAAGTAGGTTATTTGGTAATGAGGCAACTGGAGCAAAGTATCTTGAACAACGCAACACCTGAAGCTGGTATACGATTATCAAACAAATGACTTATAATTGTATGTATGTATCAGCCACTCGGTTTTGAAAGATGAACTTGTTCGTTGCATCAGCAGTGTTAATTGCAGAGCACCGAGTATTAGATTGCAGTGCTTACCACCCAAAATAACAAAGAACGAATACACGCACACACAATCCGATACCAACTTCTAAGTTATTGAAATAATGTTTTTCCATCTTGTGCGTAAAAGTGGATAATATTATTACATGATCTTATATAATTTTATACAGTCTTATCAAGCTTTCCATGCATTGTGCTGACGAAGAAATTCCTTACCTCAGTGTTTATACTTTCCTCTCGAGAGCGCAACGAGCAATGTAACAGATGAGCCGTAGACTAGAACTGTAATATACTTGTACTGCTTCTGCATCCAGGAAGGAGTCGTACCGTACATATTACTTTATATTTTTGCTCTACATCGACCCTACTGCTTTGTAGCTAGGATCAATTTAGAGATGTAAAGCTCTGTTGTTTATAGTTATATTTTCATTCTTTCTTTCATTATCTTTCGTTCATTCTTTCTTTACGTTTATGTGAGAATGGGGACTGTTGTAGAGACAATGCTTTGTAAAATATGCAAATTTGTACAAGGAACATCGTGTAAATTTGCAGGACAGGTCTCAGGTGCTAATATTATTCGCCATTTATTCTAGTCACAAAATGATTATTTTGAGAGCTAATGAAAATGGCATTAGAATGGTCATTGGCTAGCTCTTGGAGACAAGCAAACGTTTCCTTTGCTGTTCCTGCAGCAAATATGAAAAGAGTAATTCTTCCCAGTGTGGAGAAATTAAGCGGTTTTATAGGGTATAGCAAGAATGCTGCGTGAGGCTGATTCTGGTAGACGATCCGGATTTGACTGGATGTTGGATTAGTGCCATACATTTATACTCGAAAACTAATCATAAAAAGCCGCAAAACTAAATTTTGAGTATCTCAGACTTCCTGCGTCATGACCTTTAGCACGATTGTGAGACTTATGGTGGAACAGGGAGGGGGCATGGTTAGAGTGCAGCTTTGTGAATGCTCGTTCTGCTCATGTTGTGTTATGCAATCTTCGGGTCAGTCGGTATGGTAGTCCACGAAAGTTTGTTTTAATGGTTTGACAAAATAAAAACAAAAAGGTTCTGTTTTAGCCTAAATGGCAATGAAATAATATTGTACAATACACAGAAATGTCGAGTAATGATCAGGATCTACAGACGTGATCTAGCAATCAAGAAATTTACAATGCAAAGTAACTAAAATTTGTACATGTACACATTTTTCTAACATGTGTTCGTGACGGTCTACAACTATAAAGTAATGCAAATTTGTGCATGTGCCCGTTTTAGCAAAACTTTTAAACGTAAAAATTGCTCTGATTTTTACTTCTAGCGACTATAGTTATGACAGGTCACTGTAAAAACTAATTAGCATCTCTTTCACAATAATAAATTAGAAAGAACAGCTGTGGTATCGAAAAAGGAATTATCCACTCGTCGTATTTATATGTTTAGAGCAATTAAGAGTTCCTCTTTTGTGTATACGAATGCATTAGAAAAGAAAGCGGTGAAAATATAAGTGACGTTTGTTCCAATAACATTTTTAAAAATCATAACAGTTTGAAGCAAACGAGCACATCTCTCTCTCTCTCTCTCTCTCTCTCTCTCCATTTGTTAAACACCACATACTATTGATCGACTTTACTACTTCTAGAATGTATTTATTTACATATATTTTAATAAATGCTAATCATCTTTGCTATGAACTTAGTCTATGTCTTTAAAATTAGTTAACATTAATCGCGATTTATCTTTCATGCACTAATATGTATAGTAGTTTGTGACTTTTATAAGCGTGAAAGGCATAAATCTAATGTAAACTTGAAAATACATTTCGTAATTTTAAACACAATCTGTTTCAAATACTGTTTTGCAAATTATACAAGAAGGGTCTATAGCTTTTGGTATTATAAATAATCCATCCAATGACCCTGTTACAAAATTATCCATATGGAAACGTTCAAGTGATACAGCTTAATCCAGGAGAGTCAGTAATGACCTTTATCACGATTGTTAAAGTGTAGGCTATTCGTTTTGATTTGTAATGTGTGTGTGTGTGTGTGTGTGTGTGTGTGTGTGTGTTCATCAAAAAATATTAATTCGTAATTTACATGTTTTTTCCATAAGTAATCTGCCAGCAAAAATCTGAATTCTTCTTTCTAGTGACGCAAGTAAGACGTTAATATTACTTGCTTTCATACCCATAAAAGTCAAAAACTAATATACGTTTTACAGCATGAAAGCTAAATGGTAATTAATGTTAACAAATTTTAAACACATGAACTGAAAGAATGAAGTTCATAGCAAATATGGTTAGTATATATTAAATATACTTAATTAAATACATCCTGAAAGCGGTAAGTCAATCAAAATTCTGTGGTGTACAACATGAAATGAGAGAGAGAGAGAGAGAGAGAGAGATGTTCTCATGTTTGCTTCAAACTGTGCGGGTTTTCTAAATGTTAAATATTGATACAAGTGCCACCTATTTTTTTCTAAAAAAACAAAACAAAAGAGGCTTTCTGCGTTGCTCTAGACTAACGTATAAATAACACGAGAAGTTAATTCCTTATCAGAGATTATCACTGTTCTTTCTAATTTATTATTGTGAGAGGAATGCTGATTAGTTTTAGTTGGTTAACCAATTATAACTCAAAGTAAGAAAAATGTGTACCTTTACGCATTTTGCTAAAATGTGTACATGCACAAATTAGTGAGACTTTGTAGAGAGAGAGAGAGAGAGAGAGAGAGAGAGGCTCTCATGTTTGCTTCAAACTGTGCGGGTTTTCTAAATGTTAAATATTGATACAAGCGCCACCTATTTTTTCTATTAAAAAAAAACAAAAACAAAACAAAATAAAAAAACAACAAAAGAGGCTTTCTGCGTTGCTCTGGACTAACGTATAAATAACACGAGGTTAATTCCTTATCAAGGATTACCACTGTTCTTTCTAATTTATTATTGTGAAAGGAATGCTAATTAGTTTTAGTTGGTTAACCAATTATAACTCAAAGTAAGAAAAATGTGTACCTGTACGTATTTTGCTAAAATGTGTACATGCACAAATTAGTGCTACTTTGTAGTTGTAAACCGTCACGTACACGTTTTTTGATAAATGCGTACATGCATAAATATAGACCGTCACGAACACATTATGGATAAATGTGAACATGTACAAATTTTAGTTTCTTTGCGATGTAAATCTATCAGCCGTTATCGGCCTTCGTAAGACTGAATTACTGTGACAATTATGTCTTTGTTATCAATTTCAGTTAATTTCATAAAATTGTTTTACATACCCGAAACACAAAAGAAATAACATTTCAACCTCTCTAATATGAACTTCATCTTAAAAGATAAACCCAATTACATTTTGATCACCTGATGTGTGTATGATTAACAATTTTATGAATGAAGCGCGTGTAGTTCCTGTGTCTTTTGAGAGCATGGTGATTTACAATCAGGAAATGTCGGTATCGTTTTCATACTTCTAAGAACAGAAGGTAAAATTCTGGTTCTTTCTTGAGTGTTTGAAAAATTGATGGGTAAAAAACAAAAGACTTCATTGGTTACCACTAGTCGAATTCATTCTCTCGAGATATGTTTATATCATAGATGGAATAAGAAGCTTCCAAACAATATGCATTGTCGTTCTCGAAGAACCAAACAGGAAGTTTCAAACATATGATTTCTCTCTTGATCGCGTATTCGAACAACGAGTCGGGTTTTCGAAGCTTGAATACGCGATCTTTAGTGTCTAGATATATGCGCGATCTTTCTATCTTATTATCATAGTAATTCTACCTTGAGATCACCTCAAAGTTGTCAGCATCAGAAAATCCGGATCACAGCTCGACGCATGTCTGATGTTGAGAATAATATATGTGATTTAGTACTCACGATCAAATTACTGATAATTATATTTTTCTTATTTACCTATAAATATTCGGACAAAATTAATGAAATTCCTAAAAGTACCCCCAAAAATATATTACTTAACATTTCAAGATTTATCATATAGACTTCAGCTTAAATAATAAGTCGATTTACATTTTGATCAGCTGATATGTTCGTGGATATCCATGTAGTTCCACTCTCGCTTGAAAGTATGGTAATACGGAATTAGAAAAAGTCAGTATCGCTTATCTACTTCTAGGAAATGAAGGTAAAATTCTGGCTCTATCGTGAGTAAAAAAAAAATAATAGGTATATACTAAAGAAAGAGATCATATGATTAAACCCAACCTTCCAATTTGCTACTTCGAGACCGCGTATTTCAACGTCGAGACCTCGCATTCATATTGTCACGAATACTTTGATCGACGTGACATTCAAAGGAATTTTCCTAGTGGCTCTCTTGAGATCATTTATTCGAGCTTCAAATACTCCAGTTCGAGTTTCGACAAAGCGAAATGATTTTACGTTATGACCATCTTGACATGCCAAGTGGGGATTTTACGTTATGGCCATTTGGCCTTGCCAATCGGAGATTTTATTTTCCGAAGTGGGCACTCAGTTAGCCACATAAAGGCATCATTTATTCCTTCTTCATATTGTGCTGCTTTTATCATTACGCTATTAGGGCTAATCACGCTAATTTCAAAGTTATCATCATTGAAGGTGATCTGTATATATATATATATATATATATATATATATATATATATATATATATATATATATATATATATATTATCTGAAACATTGTAGTGTAACTTTTATGATGTTTGAAACCAACAAATTATCACTTTTATCTTCCCGTCTGTTATTCTTCAACACAGCTAGCTTTCACAAATTTGTCATCCTCCCTCCTCCCGGAGTTGTAGTCATTACCTCCACATGCCTTCGCTTTGATAACATTTTTATTCTCTCCAAAGCTGTCAACAAAAATTTGTTATCTCTACAAACCGTTGCTATCGCTTTCATGATGACCTCGTGCAATATTTCAGTCAGTGTAGTAAATGCATGCATCCCCTAGCGCAATATAGTTTCTGTATTGCTCATATCTTCTTGGTCTAGTTGTTGTATCTCTTTGAATCTGCAGTATTCGAAAGCTTTCAATTTAAATTCTGTATGACTTATTTCATTAATTGCTTTTTTTCTCTCTCCATTTCATCCATATTGTTCCGTTCACTAGTGGCAAAGGTCACTATCTCATCGTATATTAAAACATACCTGTATACCAATGTTTCTTTCAAAGCTATAGCAACAAAACCCAGTAAAGTTGCATGAAACCCGCTGAAAGCCAAATAATAAATCCTAAAACTATTTCTGCGATTATCGAACAACACGCAACTGCTACGCCCATCACACCAGAAATTGTAGCCATCACAACCTTTACTCAATCTAAAAAGTTCTAAAACGTTTGTATGCTGCATTGATATTTTTTTCCAAATAAATGTACTTCTGTAATGTTCGCCTAACCAATATTACCTTAGCTGATTTTCTTTTCAGTCTGAACTTAATATCGTTGTGGTATGAATGGTGGTGCAGTTGGTAGTTTCTCTCCTTTGTATATATTTAAAATAGCTCAGAATTTGGACTAACCTTAATAAAACTATGATTTGCAACATATTTATCAGACTCTTGATCGGTTCTGACCTGTGGTTAAATTTAGCTGTTTCCTTTAGTTTGCTTTTCTTAAAATTGCAACGCAATTATTCCTCGGTTCACTAATACCAATTATTTTAGCTTCCACAAACATTTCCACTATTTGTGGTTTATACTGTTTAATTACTTATTTTGTCTAGTAGAATCCCGTGTACTGTGAAGTGGTCAGTTGTAAATTGACTCAATGAAATTACAACAAGCAAATCTATGACTTCTTCAAATTCGATGCAAGTTCGTGGACCTATCAATATAGTAAACATCTATTTTGAAAGTATTTTCTAATCGACTGTAAGAGCTGAGTGAATAGTTGCATCGTAAATAATGTTAATCACCTTGTTCTTCTAAACTGCCATATATTACTGTGAAATTTTAAAATATTTCTGAAATCAGATTACAGTGTTTTTGTGGTACAGTAACAAATGTAACCTTTTTTCTGTTGCATTTTAAAACAAAGGCAACTTTGATTAACTCAGTACAAAAAAATATTCCACCACCCAACCAGTAAAACATGTTGTCTTACTTTGAATATCAACATGACTTACAGAAAACGTCGATTTTTCTTTTTGGCTCCTGTCTTAACCTCCCTGCTTTTATTCTTTAAACTTCTTGCAAACGTTTCCTCAAGTTATTTACCAAATTCAACTCTATGTGGATTCTTCTTCTTTTGTGAAGTTACCTTTTCAACATTCGAGTTTTCTTTGGTTTTATCGAGTTTTTTCCCCCATTTATTTACAACTAAATTACCAGATTGATGCAAACTTTATTTAGGGTCTACTGGCAAATTAATCGGTACTATATATGAACTAACCATTACAGCGACTTAAATATAACATATAGACCATGTTATTCCTTGTGCTTCTTTGGTTTATTCATCCCAGAGAAACATAAACGATGCTTTCTCTAGTCAAATGCTAGACACATGAAAGTAAGTGTTTAACAATGCATAACTATGCTTAAATGCCATGGAAAAGAGAGATACAGGAGCAGGAGAGAAAAGTAGAAGCTTTCAAAATTGTCACCTTTATCACTGAGGACATTTTTAATAACACGTTTTTGTCTGTCTCTTTCTGTCTCTTCCTTTGCTCTACTGAAACATTTAACTATATAATAAAAGATACCTCAGTAATAACAAGTAATTATACATGTAGTCGATAACAAAACATTTAATACATATTTAGAACAATGTTCTTGTTTTCTTTTTCGTAAGCTGACTTCTTAAAATTTATGTTTCAATGTTATCAAACTATCACTCAATGCTGGAGGTACTCCCAACTGAAATTATAAGAACCCAGTGAAATGTCCAATATCATTTAATGTAAACTTCTTTAAACACTGGCTGTGATTCATCCAAATCATCAACGAGTAAAAAAGTTATTACTAGTTTGTTGACATCTGACAAATAGCTTTCATATTTTGGCTGATTTTGCCATGACGAAGACCTCGTTTTATTGATTTGTTTTTCGTCTTGTGTTTTCAGCTCCTTATAGCTTCATATTTTACTAATTATCTTCTTTGTTTCATCTGCTATACTGTTGCAGAGGAACCCAACACATTAATGGAAGAATAAGAAGAAGAAGAAGAAAAAGGAAATGGCGGAAAGTGATGGAGGTGATTTTAACTGGACATTTGATAATTTCGTTTACGATGAAGATCAAGCAAGGTTCTGTAAAGTTTTATGTCAGATCCATATACTTAGATTTAGTGGCAAGAGAACTGAAGTAAAGTGATTTTCCCAAGAACATGCCAACCAGGACTTGTCCAGTTCTAAGAGCTGAACCACCACCCTTCTGATCACGAGTCTGGCATGCTAACTACTAAATCACTCCTGCCCCTCTGATGAACAAATTATGGATGCAATCATTGAAGATTCTATCACAGATAATTTATTTATCTAATCAAGGATTTGGAAGTCCTCAACAAACTCCTATAATCTACAGTTTTAGTCTATGCATTCAAGGATTTGTTCAGCAGCATTTTAACATTTCTGTTACACAATATCGGTTAACTCAACCTGTTCTAAAAATCGAGAGTAAAACATTGTATTATCATCAGGCAGGCAAAGAACCAATAAAATTTTTACAAAAATTAGTCAAAAGATATTAGGACCTTGCTTAATAGTGGCGATAGGTGGAAAAACCAATTCAAATCGTTATGCTGCACAAAAGAAGGAAATACATCGATGCAACAAAAAGATAAACTTTAAGACAGACCTTTACAACAAAGACGGCAAACAAAAGCTCAAGTTCCTGTGGAAACAGTGATACTAACAAGCTGAATAATCAAACCATTTTACCTGCATGTGTAACAAGCAATGAGTATCTAGTATACAATTACACAAAATGCTGAAGTTCAAAACTTCCACATGTTAACCCAATATTAAGACAATTAAGTGGTTAAGTAGATAAGGTACTGTTAAAGTTGCTGAATCGGTGACAGAGCATATGAAATCAGGCATTTAAATATATGAAAGACAACATACCGATATGAAGAGAGAAGCATAAACAACCAAATAAATTGAAAGAACTGTTGGAAAGCTTGAAAGAAACAAAGTACATGTACATGTACTTGGATATTTAACAGATTCTGAGCATAACGTTTGAGACAACATGAAATAATTAATTTGTAAGTTAGAGAAAAGCTACCATTAAAGGCTAAAAACATTGTTCAAAGAGAAAGAAAGAGAAAGGTGTGACAAGTTTCAAAATTACTACAGCTATAGGTAGGCAGTGAGAGCAAGTTGTTCACTTATTCCCAATTTCAATAACGAATAAGTAACCAGTAACTTATTCCCAATTCAAATTTTTTTTACATCTTGTTCCTCATTCTCAATTCAAAGAGGAACAAGTCACCACTTGCTTATTCTTCATTAAAAAATGATATAAATCTGAACACTGGGGCATTCATAATCAATGGCACACACAGACCCCATGTTTAGATGCAACAATTAGTCAAAACCAGTTGGAGAAATAGGAGTGTTATTATTCGTACCAATAATACTAGATACAGTGAGGACAAATTATGTTAAAATTTTCAACTGCATGAACCCTTGCTAGAAGTATTTAATCTGAACCCCTCTTTGACAGTTTCTAGTTAGGGATCTGCTCGAACAGCAGGGGTCAAAATAAAAATAATGTAGTAGGGGTTCAGTTGGTACAAATTGTTGATAGAATCGGTCCACTGTGCACCTCCTTTACATAGACCATACCTATAAGGACCTATTGTTCTGATTCCTCTTAGACAGGTGGGTTGAAAATACTGCTAGAGATAAAATCTCAAAGCTGTGTCCATGTCAAAATCCTTTAAAGAGGGGATGTTCCATACATGGACTTGAGAGGTAATTTCCTTCTGGGCTTACTTCTAACTCCCATTATCATTATACTGGCCTTGGTAGGCACTGATATTGTACTTGATGAATAGCCATTTTCATTGGTGTAAGTGGCCTTTTCTACATACAGTACCACACAAGCAATGTTATTTTGTTTGCTTTGCTTGACTCAAGATGATGAAGTACAACAATAATAGCTGGACCAAACAGTTGGGTAGTGCTGATCATAGTATAACTCACTGCTATGTGTTTTCTTAGACCACTGGAAAACTTTTGTATATTTAAAAGAAAGGTATGAACTGAAAATCCAGCCATTTACTGAACCAATAAGTAGACCTTTACACCAAACACTTTCCATTGTTCAATCAACCAATTAGGAAAGTGGAGTGATAAAGTGCTTAACTAGTCATGTTAACTGAACAAATAACCCATGGCACTGGAATAAACCCACATTTGAGTACAAGAGTCATAAAACTTCTTATGACAAATGAAAAATATATTGATCTGAAACATCTTAAAACTTACACTGCAACAAGAAAAAGTTTTCAAATAATTTTGGGTGCCCCAACTTTTATGGTGTCCCAACATACTGTATATCATAAGTAAACTAACACATTGTTGAAAGTATACCATTTTGCTTTATATCTATTCTGTGAACATTGTTTATTCAAAAATATAAAATGCCACAGTTGGAAATGAAGGTAAAAATGTGGCCACAAAATTGCACATAAATTTGAAAAGTAACAACTTTAACGGCTTACAATTCCAAATCCCAATGATTTTGTAATTTTTGAGATCATATTACTCTCCACCTCTTTCATAACACACATAACCCCACCCCAGACTGACTCAGGTTTATGATCCTACATCCATTACATAAATGTTATCTTTCTGATAAGACAGAATATATAAAGTTTGGAAGAGAAATAACAAAAAACCACCAAAAAAAACAAAGAAAAAAAAAGTCGCTTTTCATTTGAACTTTCATACCCTCCTTGGAATATGAGAAGGAACCATGAATAATATCATTCATTCACATCACCAGGTTACCAAGTGGACATGTAAATTAACAAGTTTCTTGAACACTGACCAACCAGTTTGGGAGACAATAACAGAAGCACGGAGAGACAGACTGTTGGAGTGTATCACAATATTCAAGATGTTAAAGGGGAAAGAGAAACAAGGTCAGCCGATGATGAAAGCCTACTGTCACAGGCATTCATCTCTCATGACACTTTTCCTATTACTTCCTCCAGTTAACCCATGAAAGTCTGCCATCATAGGCTTTCATCTCTCATGACACTTTTCTTATTACCTCGTCCAGTTAACCTGTGAAAGTCTACCATCATAGGCTTTCATCTTCCAGCTACACCCTCCAGTCACAATGAAATTTAGCACAAATATTTTGAGCTAGACCAAGATCTCTATGCAATATATAATTTCTGCTATATCCCACACATTAGGGGGACTATTTTTCTTTAAAAAAAGAAACATTATACAAAAATAAAAGGTTTATGAATATCTATGGAAACAGTTTAAAAACAATTTCACTGGTTACTGGGAAGACAATATTAGACTGTTATATATACCCACTTGCCATGTGTAATATAAATGTACAGTATTAATATGAAACAAAAGATAATACTTTTAAAATTTTCAAGCTTGTTTTTATTTTAAAATTGATAAAATACACAAACAGTACACATTTACAATGCAGACAGCATGCAGTAAGTTAATACATATGATTAAGCACTAATTCTGACAACACTGAATACCTAGGTTACTGTAGAGCGAGTCAAACTAAAAGAACAAATGAAATCTCTTGTAGTCTCCATGTCACTCCTTCTTTCCATCTTGTGTTTCTTAGTATAGAACACAAAATTGTTCACTAAAAAGTCATCTACTTAATACAACTCCTGAAAACCTCAGTGAAATATCTTTCTTCCTTTGAGATCACTTAATAGCCAGCATCAAAAACTCAGTGAAACAGTGCTGCCATCTCCTTGAGATTATTTGATAGGCAGCATGAATGGAAAAACTATTGTTGCTTAGGAAACAGCTTAAGCATAGTTTATACATGACAATAACTGACCAATCACTACCATCCTACATAAAATAGTCACACCAATATGGTTGTGCCAAATATTAATACAGCACTCATCAACCAATCAAATAATTTTCTGTGGTCACATGCAGTAGCTTTGTTCAACAATTCTTAGTTTGAGGGCAACAATATGTTATATAGTTCTATTGACTGCTGCCATACCTGCTTCAAAGCTTAAAATGTGTCCAATGGACTTGGTGCCATTTTGCAGCTATATCTTGATTTTCCTAATAAATGGCATTCACTTCATTCCATTCTGTTTTATTCACCCAAAATTTTTATGTCAATGTTATATTGTCTCTTCAAACTAAAACCATGGAATGAAGTCTACACAGCTGCCCCTGGCATCCTCAACTTATAATGAACAGCCCAGTCTTCACTGGGCTCATTCAGTTTCCATTTAAGAAACTTTACTCAAAGGTTATCCATAACATTCTGTCCAGACATTTCACAGCCTGCTGTGACATTTTTGTACAACCCTGTTGTGCCAATTGACCTTACGCCAAACGATAGATCACTCGCCTACCAAATTACGTGACTTAACCTCCGACAAACATGCAGTATTTGGCTAAGAAATATGTTCAGTTTAAGTGATATGTTTATTTAATGTGATTTATATTATTCTTAAAAATATAAAATTACAAAGTTGCATTAATTATCCTGCAGTAGACAATATTTACATATGTAGTTCAAGTTCGTACATTAATAACCTAAGTGTTTTATTTCAGTAAATAATAACAATCAATTGTAAAGCTGTTTAAGAACTTATTCATATGAAAGGAAACTTGCTCCAAAAGATGCCGATGTATTTAGCATATAATGTTATCCTTGTTAATTTTATCTGACTTATGTTTATGCTGCCTTGGAAGAATATGAATTAAAAATTAATAACAAAATCGTAAATAATTACTGTTTAGAAGTATACTGTTCTACATAATAATTTTAAGGTCTGCTATGTTTGTCAGATGTAATTTTGATCAATGATGTCTGTTGATGTAAACATGTAAATGCATGTTTAGTATATCAGAAGATAATTATTTGAAACTTTTATTTTGTATTTCTTTATTACTAATTATATTTTTGTATCCCCATCCCTCCTTCAACCCAATGAGAAAGTAAAGCGTCACTCTAGTGTCTGAAAGATCGAGACGATAAATCATTAATTTTGGGACAAGCCAACATTAAAGTGTAAATTTTCAAACTTTAAAATAATGCAGCCTTGGGTTCAGTGCTTCCTATACAAGAATAAATAATAATATCAAAGCCTGAAACTTAAAGGGGTTATCCACCTATATTCTTGAAACGTTAATTTTTACAATTTCAATTTCTTTTTCTTTCAAGCTATCAACGGGACATACTTTTATGCGAACAAACATGTTGTAATTGCCATCAATTGTGTCTTTATTCAGCTGATTGTACATGCGACAAGTCGTTATCCATCGAAGTTTAGCCTATGTTTCAGGAAAGGAATACATCTAATTCCTCCATTTAGACGATCTGGATATTGACTGTTAGAATTACAAGACTTCTTTTCACCGTTATTGATCGAGAAATCAACAAATCATTGCAAAATTTGTAAATACTTATCATAATCAATTCATTGTTGCTACAAGCAGCTTGTCAGAGGAAAATGGCGGACTTAAGCAATGCCTGGAGGTGTGTCTAATGTACGCTCGCTGATTGGTTAAGTGATCCAGCGTGATTGACAAGTGGCGATAGGACAATTTCAATAGAGCTGAATCCCTCACTGACAGAATGAGCCAAAATTCATCAGCATCAGAAGACTGTCCCTCAAGCCAATATTCATGTTTATAAATAAAAAGTTAACTGGATCTGATTTCTGTTGCATATAAATTGTCTACTTAACATTAATAGACAGACATTTAAATCTGAGGGTACATTTTAAAATAAAAATTTATTGCATATTAATTATGTTCAACAAATATAATAATGCCATTTTTTTAGCACTCGCATTCACCATGATGTTCATTTCAACATTGACATGAGTATTCTCTCAAGTATAATTACGTGTTTACGGGAAAGTAGAGAATAACTGAACTATGTTCAATATCACTAGATATTTTCTCTGAGCAATGATCCTACACTAATGGGGCTATATATAAAGTACAGTGTATATTGTAAAGTTTATTATTAAAGTTTATTATTTACATTGCTATTTAAATAAAGAGTCATTAATTTTTCCTCAATGCAGACAAAAATCTGGATTACCAATATTCAGAACTTATAGAAAATGAGCAGACAAGTCTGAAAGTTTTCTGTTATTATAAATATTTTTATTCAGGTGGACAAAATTAAACATTTTCTTCATATTTTGTCATGGATTTCTGGACAAAAACTTTAAAATTTTACTGAATTATTTCAGGCAGAATCTCTCATCAAGGAATTTTGCACTCTGTATATTTATAAGAAAATTATTTCCAAGATGCAAACAAGAGTACATTAGAAAACACACAGCAAGTAACAGTCTTTCCAAAAGCACTGGATCAAAAAGGATTGTGTTAGGGAAATAATCCCCTGATTTATGCACTGAGAAAATAACTGCTATGGTAAATAATTCTGCACATACCAGATAGATATACATGTAGCATGATACCATCATGAACCCTATCACCAAAATTAATAAACTGGATAAAAATTATTTGTTTATTTTTCAACATCCATTACTTGGAAAATTTAAATGAAAACCATTGTGCTTGAACTGGTCTATAAAACAATATGTGCTGAAAGGAAACAACACTAAGCTTGGTATTATATCTTGAATTCTTTTCTCAAACATTATTTGACAAAATTATATATACAAATACCATTAAGAGACAAAATGTATTTAATTAACATAAACTAAAAACAGTGGCATAGCAATGTATTCCCCCTCCAAAAAAAACTTATCCTGTAGCCACCTCATAATAAAAATGTTAATAGTAATGAATTTCTTTAAAGAGGGTGAAACAATTAACCCTCCCTGTGTCCCTCTATTACATGTATTTGCATATTTACATACAGAATACAAAGCTGCACACACAGACACACACACACACAAGCATTGATAATAAGCTATTTTAATACATGGAAATAATAAATAGAAAATGTTCACAGTATAAAAAAATAAGTGGGACAACAAAGTGGGAGGTTTGAAAATTTATACTTTAAATTGTAATGTATTTGTCAAATCAAACAGGTTCACTTTTCATCAATTGAATTAGATTATATAATTCAATGCATTTATATTTGTTCTTATATTTCAATGCATTTATATTTGTTCTTTCTTTAATTTCCATTGGAATTCAGTTCCAAATTAGTGACCCTGAAAATATTGAAACTTCTCTTAAAGAGTTCTTTGTCTGGTTTTGGAATGGAAAGATGGTTAGATGAAATTGATCTAACATTGGGAGTGCATTTAGATGGAACTTTTGGACCCCTACTGGTTTGCTTGCTAAGCCACTAAAATCATTACCACACACTGTACAGGCCTTAAGTTTATTTCTCCTCCACTATACCACAATCTTTTATACAATTCAGTCAGCATTTTTGACTGGGGATTTGCTTATTTCTCTTCCACCTAGATACACAAGTATTTTTAATAGTTCTTATTATACTGCAGTACCATGTATGTACCATACATACTTGTTTGTAAGTCAAGTCAAACTGCAAACAACAAAGATCCTGATCTACCATAGCATAATGCGCCTGAAGATCAAGGTCTATGCTGCTTATTATGCAGATTACCCATTACAAACTGTACAGACCCATAGCCATAATGCGCCTGAAGATCAAGGTCTATGCTGCTTATTATGCAGATTACCCATTACAAACTGTACAGACCCAAATCTGCCAACACATTACACAAATGCAGATCTAGATTTGTTCACTTTGCAGGTGGACTCAACTTACAAGAGAACATGTATCATATTTATATTAAGAAAGAGGAGGAAAAATTATATTTAGTGACAGGTCAAAACATTTGCATATAATTCATTTGATCTTCCCTCATCTGGTCATAAAGTTTCATCCTTTCAGGTCTTAGTTGTTCCCACTCAAGGATCCCTTCTGGCCCCAAAATATTCAGCATGACCCCTCTCATCAGGTCATCACAGTCACCAAACACACGGCATCCATTGGGATCTGTTGCCCCTTCTTCCTTTTGGCAGCAAACAAAATCATAAGGAGTCACTTGTCTGTAAAAAAATACAATATACAATTAATAAAACTGATGGAAAATAGTGCTATAGAGTAACATGGTGAAACTTTCCCCAAGTTGTCCCTCTGTAAAACAGAATCCTCTTTAGACTGGTTATATATTTTCTGGCCCAATTAACCACCTTAATATTCGTCAAGCTTCTAGAAACTGACTGTTCCTGTGTGTGTGTGTGTGTGTGAGTGTTTTGGATGTTTAATGTAGCTTTAACAATTTTGCAGTCATATTGCTATGATGTCTGCAGTATGACAGTTTATAGTGATTTCTAGCACTGAGGCATCATACCACAGACATGTAGCATCATTTCCCATCCAGTCACATTATACTGACACCAGGACGACCAGTCCTAAAACTAACCTCTTAATTCTGAGTGCCTATCGAGGCAGCTGTTAGTACCATTTCTATAAGTCTTGTGTATGACTTGGCTGGGGTTCAAACCCACGACCTTCCTGCACCTGAGGTGGACTCTCTAACTTCTAGGCCACCAAAGTGGTCAGACTGTTTCTATAAAACAGGGTAATTTTATGGTTCCAATAGTGGCCTACCTTACCACACTTGACTCCATATTCATCAAATTCCCTTACCACACATGGCTTCATATTCATCAAACTCCCTTACCACACCTGACTCCATATTTGTCAAATTCTCTTACCACACCTGGCTCCATATTCGTCAAATCCTTTAACACACCTGACTCCATATGCATCAAACTCCCTTACCACACCTGACTCCATATTCATCAAATTCCCTTACCACACCTGACTCCATATTCATCAAATTCCCTTACCACACCTGGCTCTATATTCATCAAATTCCCTTGCCACACCTGGCTCCATATTCATCAAGTTTCTTTACCACAAATGTCTCCATATTCATCAAACTCCCTTATCATACCTGACTCCCAGTTCATCAAATTCCTTTACCACACCTGACTCATATTCATCAAACACCCTTAGCACACCTGACTCCATAATTATGAAACTCCCTTACCACACCTGACTACAAATTCATCAAATTCCTTTACAACACCTGGCTCCATATTCATCAAACTCCCTTACCACACCTGGCTTCATATTCACCAAACTCGCTTACCACACCTGACTCCATATCTGTCAAAATCCTTAACCACACCTGGCTCCATATTCGTCAAATCCTTTACCACACCTGACTCCATATGCATCAAACTCCCTTACCACACCTGATGTGACTGCTCCGGTGGTCTAGTGGTTAGAGCATCCACCTTGGATGTGGGAGGTCATGGGTTCGATCCCTGGCCAAGTCATACCAAAGACTTATAAAAATGGCACTAACAGTTGCCTCACTTGACACTCAGCATTAAGAGGTTAGTGTTAGGACTGGTCAGCCTGGTGTCAGGATAATGTGACTCAGTGGGACATGTCTGAGGCATGATGCCCCAGTGCTAGACATCACTATAAACTGCCACACTGCAGACATTGTAGTGATATGAATGAAAATTGTTAAAGCTACATTAAAAATCCAAATCACACAAACACATATACCACACCTGACTCCATATTCATCAAATTCCTTTACCACACCTGACTCCATATTCATCAAACACCCTTAGCACACCTGGCTCCATAATTATGAAACTCCCTTACCACACATGACTCAAAATTCATCAAATTCCTTTACAACACCTGGCTCATATTCATCAAACTCCCTTACCACACCTGACTCCATATTCATCAAACAACTTTACCACACCTGGCTTCATATTCATCAAACACCCTTACCACATGTGACTCCACATTCATCAAATTCCTTTACTATACGTGGCTCCATAAATATCAAAGTCCTCAACCTGATTACAAACTCAGTGTTAATTCCTTGAATTCCATCTTGAATGTTTTAGTTTCATTAAGGTAGACCTCAATGTTGTATTCAACAAATCTTAATTTGTTAGACATTTCACATGCACTGTGATCACGTCATGGACATTCATTCACTGAATAAGGATAGTAGCCATTTAATTACTTCCAAAATGAAACGCTCTAGTGGCCTAGTGGTTAGAACATCCGCCTTGGATGCGGGAGGTTGTGGGTTCGAACCCCAGCTGAGTCATACCAAAGACTTATAAAAATGGTACTAACAGCTGCCTCGCTAGGCACTCATGCTACATGTCTGTGGCATGATGCCCCAGTGCTAGACATCACCATAAACTGCCACACTGCAGACACTGTAGCAATATAACTGAAAATTGTTAAAGCTACGTTAAAAATCCAAATCACACACAAACTCATCTCTAAAATGTGACCTCTATGGAAATAGCCAAGCAATTTTTTTTGTAAACAGCTCAATATGCATGTGTGAACTTGTGACATCAGTAGGGGAACTGTGCACAATATGCATAATAGCCAATGATCGTACCAATAAAAGTTGTTCTTTTTCTTTCAATACTGTTTAAATCTGTATGTTTTCATTAGGTATGGTTGACTACAATTTCTGCATATTTTCATTTTTACATTAAAAGTTTCATGTTTGTTTATGCTTAGGATGACTTGAATCACCACAAAAAGGACTTAATCATTTTCCTAACAAAAATTACATGCAAACCTTTTGTACAATATATACTGCTGTATACCAAATAAAGAATCAATCATCATTATGTTGATTATATATTTTGACAATAAAATGTTTTTTCAAAAGACTTGTGTATGCAATAGACATGTGTTTAGGTGTTATTGATATTACACAAAGCCATCTAACATGAAGCATAGCATTGTATCAATGCATTTAACAGCAGATGTTTGATGATTGATAATTATTCATAAAATGTTTTTAAAATATATTGTTATTAATAAATAATAATGTGGGAAAATAGTGATTCCCAGGGAGGGAGGGACCAGATCACCAGTCAAACCCTGCCTTGAATTTATATTTGCTTTAATCGTGTCTTTCACAGTTCTGCATGCAATTGACTTTAAGCTGATAATACAATTTAAAGTTTTTTATTTTCAAGTTTTGTGATGCTGAGACAGTGTGCATCTCTCTGTTTAGCCCCCCACTTAAATCTTTTTCATTTGTTATTTGTTCCCTCCTTCTCTGCAGTTTAATTCTACATCTTTTCCCCAATCATGGTTAATTTAAAATGAAATTCACGTCTAGCTGTATCCCAATCATGTTAATTTAAAATGAAATTCACGTCTAGCTGTATCCCAATCATGTTAATTTAAAATGAAATTCACATCTAGCTGTATCCCAATCATGTTAATTTAAAATGAAATTCACATCTAGCTGTATCCCAATCATGGTTAATTTAAAATGAAATTCACATCTAGCTGTATCCCAATCATGGTTAATTTAAAATGAAATTCACATCTAGCTGTATCCCAATCTGGTTAAAATGAAATTCACATCTAATACCAATCACGTCTAGCTGTATCCCAATCATGGTTAATTTAAAATGAAATTCACGTCTAGCTGTATCCCAATCATGGTTAATTTAAAATGAAATTCACGTCTAGCTGTATCCCAATCATGGTTAATTTAAAATGAAATTCACGTCTAGCTGTATCCCAATCATGGTTAATTTAAAATGAAATTCACATCTAGCTGTATCCCAATCATGGTTAATTTAAAATGAAATTCACATCTAGCTGTATCCCAATCATGGTCAATTTAAAATGAAATTCACATCTAGCTGTATCCCAATCAAGGTCAATTTAAAATGAAATTCACATCTAGCTGTAACTCAGTATCCTTCAGTACATTCAATATCTCTCTGTCCATTTTGTGACTTGAACCCATGGTTTATTTTTTTTTAAATATCCATACAAATGTATTAATAAATTATGTATATAATAAGTGGTTATGAACATCTTCTTGAACAATGGGGCTTTAATATTGATGCAACTGCTTGTGAAGAGAAACTTGTACTTAACCTGTGGGAATATTTTGACATATACGTTTAAAGTTCAATAACTCGATAACCGCTGATGGCATACAGTTGAAATTTCAGATATTGCATAAATCATCATATGGAATAATTTAGTGGTAAATTATCTGGGGGTCTTTGAGGCTTACCTTTAAATACTCTCCATATTTTTTAACAAATAATATTAAAAAGAATAAATTCAAACTTTCTAAACTCTTAAAATGTAAATCAGTTTCTTTACGACTTCAAATTTGAGTGTGCACTCCAGTTGTGGAGTACTGTAATACATTGCTGGTGCCCTCAATCTCATCTAGTACCATCACTGATATCAGACTGATCTAGTACCATCACTGATATCAGACTGATCTAGTATCATCACTGACATCAGACTAATCTAGTATCATCACTGATATCAGACTGATTCTAGTACCATCACTGATATCAGCCTCATCCTTATCCTCCAGAAGATTTAAATCAAAGTTTGTTGCTAATGCAACATTTCTTAAACCAGCACATAATTGTCTTAGGGTTCAGTTCACTCCAGTCTTTGTGTGTCCATCTAGCTTTGTAATTGTCCCAGGATGTTCAATTCGCTCCAGTCTTTGTGTGTCCATCTAGCTATCTCAGGGTTCAGTTCACTTCAGTCTTTGTGTGTTCATCTAGCTGTCTCAGGGTTCTGTTCATGCCTGTCTTTGTGTGTCCATCTTGCTATCTCAGGGTTCAGTTTACTCAGATCTTTGTTATGTCCATCTAGCTATCTCTTGGACATGAAGTGGATGCAGTCCTTTTGACAGCTCCATGACAATGTTTGATTAAGGAATATCAAAACCAACCAGCAACTCTAAAGCAGTCTTTCCCTGTGTATTCCAAATCAGCAAGCTTCTGCTTAGTGAATATAGAATATATGCTATGTTGACAGCTTTATGGTGATAGCAGACTTAATGGGGTTATTAATATTTGCCATGTTGACAGCTTTATGATGATAGTGAGCAGACTTAATGGGGTCATTAATATTTGCTATGTTGACAATTTTATGGTGGCAGCGAATGGCCTTACTGGAGTCATTAATATTTCCTATGTTGATAGCTTTGTGGTGTTAGAGAATGGACTTACTGGGGTCATTAATATTTGCCATGTTGACATCTTTATGATGGTAGTGAAGAGATGTACTAGGCTCTTTAATATTTGCTATGTTGAGAGCTTTATAGTGGCAGTGAGCGGACTTACTGGAGTCAATAATATTAGCTATGTTGACAGCTTTAAGGTAGTAGTGAATGGACTTACTGGGGTTATTTATATTTGCCATGTTGACAGCTTTATGGTGGCAGTGAATGGACTTACTGGGGTCATTAATATTTGCTATTTGACAGCTTTATGGTGGTAATGAGCAACTTACTGGGGTAATTAATATTTGCTATGATGACTGCTTTCTTTTGGCAGTGATCAGACTTACTGGGGTCATTAATATTTGTTATGTTGACAGCTTTATGGTGGTAGCAAACAGACTTACTGGGGTCATTAATATTTGCTATGTTGACAGCTTTATGGTGGTAGCAAACAGACTTACTGGGCTATGTAATATTTGTCATGTTGACAGCTTTATAGTGGTAGCAAACAGACTTACTGGGGTATGTAATATTTGTCGTGTTGATAGCTTTATGGTGGTAGCGATGGTTTTTAGGACGATGGTTTTTAATAATTGCTATGTTGACAGCTTTACAGCAGCTGTGAGGGACTTACTGTGGTTATTAATACTTGCTATGTTGACAGCTTTATGGTGGTAGCAAGTGGACTTACTGGGGTCATTAATATTTGCTATGTTGACAGCTTTATGGTGGTAGCAAGTGGACTTACTGGGGTCATTAATATTTGCTATGTTGACAGCTTTATGGTGGTAGCAAGTGGACTTACTGGGGTCATTAATACTTGCTATGTTGACAGCTTTATGGTGGTAGCAAGTGGACTTACTGGGGTCATTAATATTTGCTATGTTGACAGCTTTATGGTGGTAGCAAGTGGACTTACTGGGGTCATTAATATTTGCTATGTTTACAGCTTTATGGTGGTAGCAAGTGGACTTACTGGGGTCATTAATACTTGCTATGTTGACAGCTTTATGGTGGTAGCAAGTGGACTTACTGGGGTCATTAATACTTGCTATGTTGACAGCTTTATGGTGGTAGCAAGTGGACTTACTGGGGTCATTAATATTTGCTATGTTTACAGCTTTATGGTGGTAGCAAGTGGACTTACTGGGGTCATTAATACTTGCTATGTTGACAGCTTTATGGTGGTAGCAAGTGGACTTACTGGGGTCATTAATATTTGCTATGTTAACAGCTTTATGGTGGTAGTGAGCAGACTTACTGGAGTTAATAATATTTGCCAAGTTGACAGCTTTATGGTAGTAGTGAACACACCTACTGGACATTTAATATTTGCTGTGTTGGCAGCTTTATGGTGGTAGTGAACAGACTTACTGGAGTTATTAATATTTGCTATGTTGAGAGCTTTATGGTAGTAGCAAACAGACTTACTGGGGTCTGTAATATTTGTCATGTTGACAATTTTTTGGTGGTAATGAGCAGACTTACTGGGGATCATTAATATTTGCTATGTTGACAACTTTATGTTGGAAGTGAGCCAACTTACTGGGTTCTATAATATTTGCCATGTTGAGAGCTTTATGGTGGTACTGAGTGGACTTACTGGGGTCATTAATGTTTCTTATGTTTACAGCTTTATGGTGGAAGTGAGTGGACCTAATGGGGACAAATATTTATATACATTAGAAAAATTAAAATTCTTACAATGGTGATTTTCAGAAACAATCACCTATCAATAGCCTCAGTATTTAACTAATTAAAGATAAAGAAGTCTATGAATAGTGTTTACTGTATCATAGCTGCCAAAACCACTGACCATTGCAGGGAAGTACAGCTTACAGTGTTCACTCTGACATGTTTCTAATACAGTAGGATGACATGAAAACAATTGGATGGATTAAAATCAAAATTGGTACTGATTATGACAAAATAAATGACTAGATTTGATTTTTATTCTTTTACAAACGATGGATTATTGCAATAATAATAACAATAATAATAATAATAATAATAATAACAATGCAGTTTTGTCACACATTAGGAATGAACAGACCAAGACACCTCACTCAATGATTGATATGTACACAGCCTCTGATGTGCTCCACAGAAGTTAGAAAGGTTTCTGTTGTTTATTTGTTACAATAGACATTATGTATGGTAAGACAGATTTTTACAACACATTATGTATGGTAAGACAGATTTTTACAACAAATTATGTATGGTAAGAAAGATTTTTACAACACATTATGTATGGTAAGGGATTTTTATGACACATTATGTATGGTAAGACTGATTTTTACAAAACATTATGGATGGTAAGGGATTTTTATGACACATTATGTATGATAAGACTGATTTTTACAACACATTATGTATGGTGAGACTAATTTTTACAACACATTATGTATGGTAAGACTAATTTTTACAACACATTATGTATGGTAAGACAGATTTTTACAACAAATTATGTATGGTAAGACAGATTTTTACAACAAATTATGTATGGTAAGACTGACTTTTACAACACATTATGTATGGTAAGGGATTTTTATGACACATTATGTATGGCAAGACTGATTTTTACAATACATTATGTATGGTAAGACTAACTTTTACAACATATTATGTATGGTAAGACTAATTTTTACAACACATTATGTATGGTAAGACAGATTTTTACAACAAATTATGTATGGTAAGACTGACTTTTACAACACATTATGTATGGTAAGGGATTTTTACAACACATTATGTATGGTAAGACTGATTTTTACAACACATTATGTATGGTAAGAAAGATTTTTACAACACATTATGTATGGTAAGACTAATTTTTACAACACATTATGTATGTTAAGGGATTTTTATGACACATTATGTATGGTAAGACTGATTTTTACAACACATTATGTATGGTAAGGGATTTTTATGACACATTATGTATGGCAAGACTGATTTTTACAACACATTATGTATGGTAAGACTAACTTTTACAACACATTATGTATGGTAAGACTAATTTTTACAACACATTATGTATGGTAAGACTGACTTTTACAACACATTATGTATAGTAAGGGATTTTTATGACACATTATGTATGGTAATACTGTTTTTTACAACACATTATGTATGGTAAGGGATTTTTATGACACATTATGTATGGCAAGACTGATTTTTACAACACATTATGTATGGTAAGACTAACTTTTACAACATATTATGTATGGTAAGACTAATTTTTACAACACATTATGTATGGTAAGACAGATTTTTACAACAAATTATGTATGGTAAGACTGACTTTTACAACACATTATGTATGGTAAGGGATTTTTATGACAATTATGTATGGTAAGACTGATTTTTACAACACATTATGTATGGTAAGGATTTTTACAACACATTATGTATGGTAAGACTGATTTTTACAACACATTATGTATGGTAAGACTAATTTTTACAACACATTATGTATGGTAAGACAGATTTTTACAACACATTATGTATGGTAAGACAGATTTTTACAACAAATTATGTATGGTAAGACTGACTTTTACAACACATTATGTATGGTAAGGGATTTTTATGACACATTACGTATGGTAAGACTGATTTTTACAACACATTATGTATGGTAAGACTGATTTTTACAACACATTATGTATGGCAAGACTAATTTTTACAACACATTATATATGGTAAGACTAATTTTTACAACACATTATGTATGGTAAGAGATTTTTGCAACACATTATGTATGGTAAGACTGATTTTTATAATACATTATGAATGGTAAGAGATTTTTCAACATATTCTGACTCACAAACTATGCCTTTGCATTATCTATCACTGTATATTATACTTATCATTTTATGTCAATATATGTGAGCAATATTAAAATACTTTCAACCTGTTATCCAGCAATCTGTCCATCTGTCCCTAACTCTTACATCCTACTAAAATGTTTGGTGGAAATTCATTAAACATAAGCTGTCCACATAGCAATCATCAGCAAGTGGAGTATAATTTTGTGTCTCTCTCATGGGACATTGGGGCGGGGTCACAGGTCAAATATACAAAAATTGCAATTCCAGTGACAGTTTTAAAATATTTTCAACCAAACTTCATTCATGCAGTCATAACAGAAGGTCACATAATCTATGTAACTGATTTTAGGTCATGACCCAATTTAGGATCAAATTGTGGAAAGGTGTTCAGGTGTTAGGAATATGTGATAAAATACATAGTAATTAGCCAATACAAGCCATGGCAATTTGAGCACAACATTCCAGAAAATTTGCAACATCATAAACAGCTTGTTCAGTCTTCATAAATCAAATTCAACACTGAAATTTTAAGAGCATCAAATGCAATACCTGGTACACCTGTCTCAATACCACTGCCTGTCCACATTAGACAGGTGCATGTTTACATAGAGATGAAATATGTAGGTAAACTAATAAAAAGGTTTATCAACATTATCCTACATGATCATGTGTTCTTTTTTTATAGAAGTTAACTTTATGGATTTTTAACAATATTAAAAAGAAGCCTAATTACATTTCAATAATTTGATGATACAAAATGTGTACCTATTACATATGATGAGCCTGGTAGGTTTCTGTCCCATCTCAATCAGCATGTTCGCGGGAATGACTTGTAGTGTGGACCCCAAACAAAGGACAAGATCTGCCTTCAAAGCTTCTTCTTTTGCACCATTAAGCACAGAGTCTTCCAGAAAGTCGCCAAAATTTATTATGGTGTTCATCAGGTAACCTTTACATTCCTGTAATAGAAAATTCTCATACAAGATTCTTCTCATCTGAATATGTATGCACAAAGTATGTATGTACTTATGTGTTTTAGCATATAAATAATTATTTATAGAAAACCTGCTTTCATGTTTTAATGGTGCACCTGCTGCCAACAGTTCTCATTTTGGAAGTTATATGGTAATATATACCTGTTGATGATAATGATAGATCATGCAGGTGTGCATGTTGTCATTCAGCCATACAACATGCTTCTTTGCTGCAAAATGTACGTGTATACTTTGAATTGAATGCCTTTGGTTTATGTACCATATGTACTCACTTATAAGTTGAGTCAGACTGCAAACAACAAAGATCCTGATCTGCCATAGCATAATGCGCCTGCAGATCATTGTCTATGTTGTTTGTTCTGCTGATTACTCCTAACAAACTGCACAAACCCAGATCTGCCAGCACATTATGTGATGGCAGATATGGATCTGTGCAGTTTGCAGTTGGACTCATAAGCAAGTTAATATGGTATACTGCAAATTATCTCTGCTAAAGAAATGTATAAGGTGACTTGTTCTGGTCATCTCATCATTTTTCTGTTGTGTGTATTGTATATTTTTGATGTATGTATTCAGAAGATGTGTTTTGCTAAAGGTGTTACTGAAGAAAAGAATAAAGACTGCTTGATGTGGCCATTTCATCAGATTTTTTCATTTTTTTGTGCACTGTGCTCTGCATTGATAAATACAACAATTATCACATTCAAATACAGTGTACAGTAATTATTTGTTTAATGCCCTAATGAAGCCCAGACTGTACAGTAATGTTTTAATACCATAACAAAATACAGACTGAACAGTAATGATTTAATACCATAACAAAACACAGACTGAGCAGTAATGATTTAATACCATAACAAAACACAGACTGTACAGAAATTATTTTCTTTGTACCATAACAAAGCACAGATCATACAGAAATTATTTGTTTATTGACATGACAAAACAAAGACTGTACAGAAATTATTTGCTTAATGCCATAACAATGCAAAGAATGCGCAGAAATGATTTGTTTAATGTGATAACAAAGAAATTGGGGTGAAATTTCTGCTAATCATTTATGAAAAAATAATTCAGCACTTAATTTTATTTAAAGTTTTTTCATAAACTGAATCACCAAGAAATCAAAGAATTTACCTTAACAATGGTACTTTGTCAATCAAGTTACAGTCAAATCTGTACTAATGGTCACCTGCATATAATGATCAAATGTATTCAGTTAAATTCTATTTGCATTATAAATAGTCTTTACAGTGGTCATCTCCTCAGTGTGGCCAGCAGTCACCCATTATGATCCCAGATAAATATGGTTTTGTGTGTAATGGTCAGGTTTGTACAAGTCCATGCATTACTCCTGTCTAAAATGTTAGGAATTCTGACTTCAGGTTATTGGTTTAGATAATGCCATAAACAAATACGTATTTTTTATTATAGAGAATTCTAAAAATAGTGGTCCCTCACTATAAAAAACCCTCAGTATCATACAATTACTGAGATAACATAGGTGTGGTTGTTGTAGCAGGATTGAAGCTGGGTGGGATTGGATCTAGCAAAAAGCACTAAACATAATCATTTGAATGAGATTTCAACAAATAAACATGAATGATCCCATATACAAACAGACATGGCAAATGTATGGAATTATCACCAAATATGATTAATATATGGAATTATAAACAAGCATGACAGACATGTGAATCTCTCAACTTGATATGATCATTGTACAAAATTTATAAATAAGTATAATTGGTATTTGGTTCATCAACAAGCATGATGGATGTATAATTGACTTTCACTCATACAGTGACATTGAATTAAATTTTCACACAAATAGTGATACTGAATTAAATTTTATTAAAAAGTGGAACATGTGTTATTTATCTCATCACCGTCACCAGGCATACAGTCAATGATCATGAGAGATTTTCACTTCCACAGCTCCTGTCCAGTGACGAAGAACCTCACATGGTCTGCTCTTCCTGGCCTGCCTAAGGATGCCTCAAGAACCTCCTTATTCTGCACACCTGTTGGTCCAGAACCTTTGATCCCACACAATGAAAAAACCAGACCTGCCCTTTGAACTAATGTCACCATTGGCTGCAGCATCCTGGTTATACAAAACCCTCAGACCTCAACAACTCCCTATGAAAAGCTAAAAATATAATGAATGAGCTGTGCAATGCACAAGACTCAGTTAAGTTCGTATCCTGTTGTACTGGTTCAGGCTGCATTATGTTTTTTCATACAGTGTACCTTAGTAAATGGCAATCTTGAGCACATCCCTGTACATTTCTAGGATTACACTAAGGTGTTATAGTGATAGGCCACTGTATAATGTACTTCAGTATATCCTTGTGCATTTCCATGACATCCCTTTGGTTTTATAGTAAACGGACACTGTATAACGTACTCGTGTATAAGTTAATATATATATATCCCAGTACACTTCTACGATTCTTCTGAAGTGCAATAGTGAGGAACATTTTATATGTACTCCAGAACAAGGTAACCTCACCTATAACCCAGTACATTTCTATAACTCACCTGAACTGTAATAGTGAGGGGCATTGTATAAGGTAGCTTTATCAATATCACTGTAGACTTCTATAACTCCCCTTTAGTATTATAGTGAGGGGCACTGTATAAGGTAACCTTATCTATATCACTGTGGACTTCTATGACTCCCCTGAAGTATTATAGTGAGGGGCACTGTATAAGTAGATAGACTTATCATGAAACATAGTTTATCATGAAACACAGGGCTATCATGAAACATGGGCTTATCATGAAACATAAGCTTATCATGAAACAGGCTTATCATGAAACACAGGCTTATCATGAAACATAGGCTTATCATGAAACACACTTATCGTGAAACATGCTTATCATGAAACAGGTTTATCATGATAAATGGGCTTATAATGAAATAGGCTTATCATGAAACATAAAGTCATCATTAAACACGGGCTTATCATGAAACAGGTTCAGCATGAAGCAAGGGCTTATCATGAAACATAGACTTATCATGAAACATGGCCTTGTCATGAAGTATAGGCTTATCATGAAACACAGGCTCATCATGAAACATGGGCTTATCATGAAACACAGGCTTATCATGAAACAAGGATTTATCATGGAACATAGACTTATCATGAAACATTGACTTATCATGAAACATGGCCTTATCATGAAACACAGGCTTATCATGAAAGTATCATCAGCAGTATCATCACAAAAGTATGGTATGCACTTCCTGTGAAGATATCTGATAGCATTGTTGAAAAAAACATCACAGGAGAGTTCTATGTAGGATCTGGTAAATAAAAGCCCAGGTCACACATTCCTCCAAAACCTGAGTGTTCCAGTAGATTGAAGACTGTTGACCAAATTTAAATTGGCGGTCAAGCACCCATAATAAAGGTTCTGGAAGCAGGGACTCCAACACAGAGAGCTCTGCAGACCTTGCTGTAACAGGAGTTTAAAGCTTAAACAACCTCCAATTCCTGGACCAAAACTTGCTGTGGTCGATTAGTTCTATATTTTCCAAGATACTGGATCCAAAGCTGTTAAAAACATGGTCCTGGACTGTCATTTTCAAATACTAAGAGACTGCTGACTATATATGCTTCAAGCAGTTTTAATCATTTATTTGTTCTGGTTTGTAAATGAGTATAAGTAAAACTTGTCAATGTTTAAGCTTATTCATAAGTAGAAAATTCTGAAAGTTGTAATATAAGAAAAAGTTACGTGTATGACAAATAAAATGCCAAATATGTAAAAAGGATAAAAAATTATATATAATAGGGTATTTAATTGTATACTCATGTATAAGTTAGGTCAAACTGCAAACAACATAGGCCATAACAAACTGCATAAACCCAGATTTGCCAGTGCATTATGGGATGGCAGATCTGGATCTATGCTGTTTGCAGCTGGATCCAACTTATATGTAAGTATATATGGTAATTCATGTTAAAATTTCACTGCCAATAATTTTGGCAAAGCTTTCAAATTCTGAAGCTCACATCATTATGCTTCTGAAGCTGCTTCCATGACTCACCAGGAAAATCCCCCACTTTTGACTGCATTTCCACCCCAACCCCCACCTAACCTTGAACCCTCTGGATTGTCACCCAGGGTTATAATCCAAATCCAAAACATAAATTATATGTTTTACTGCTACAAATGCATACAGTCTGGTTAATAAGTATCTTGTGTATGTGTGTGATTTGGATTTTAATATAGCTTTTAAAAAATTTTCAGTCATATCGCTATGATGTCTGCAGAGTGGAAGTTGATAGTGATGTCTAGTACTGGGGCATCATACCACAGACATGCAGCATCATGTCCGACCCGGTCACATTATCCTGACACCAGGCTGACCAGTCCTAAAACTAATCTCTTAATGCTGAGTGCCAAGCAAGGCAGCTGTTAGTACCATTTTTATAAGTCTTTGGTATGACTCGGCCGAGGTTTGAACCCGCGACCTCCCACATCTGAGGTGGATGCTCTAACCACTTAGGCCACTGAAGCAGTAAAAAGTACTTTAAAAATAACACTGTGATTGCAGTCTTCATATAATTAACCTTTTACCTTCACTCCCAGAAACCTCAGGAAAGGAGGCACAAATATGATACCCATCTTGCAGATGGTTAGATGGTTGCAACCTTATAATGTACCAAGTTTTGCGAATTTTCACACAGTGGTTTTGGAAGAAGCAGTGACAGTTAGTTGGGTGGATGGACAAATGGAGGATATCACAATATTTCCCAACCCACAACCCCAGTTAAAGCACTGGAATAGTTGCAAGGAAGCAAAATGTAACAATTTACCTGTTTCTCACATATGCCACCTGTCCGATGATTTATGTGACATTTGTGACATGGTTGTGGTGGGACAAGAGCATGGTGCCCCACTGAAACTGTGCGATGTGAAAATTTCCTCTCATATCGAGTTCCACATTTCTCACACTTTTCTATGTAACAGTTGCCATGGAGTTCAGACAGTCTCTCAGGAGGAATGCCAGAGAGTCGATGTAATCCATCACAGTTTTGGCTGATCACATGTTTTATGAGACCCATTTCCACCATTTTCTGTAGAGCTTCATGCGTGTAAGTTGGCCGATATGAAGAAATAGGAGGTCTTGATTTTTTCACTCCTTTAGCTCCTACAGGATAAAAATAAAAACTGAAATGAAAACCAATTCACCTTTGAAACCTAAATTGTAAATAAGAAGAAACAATAATTACTGCTTTTGAACAGAATGATTACAATGTATGTATTATTCATTTAAATCTGATGATTCAGTTACTGCTGGTAAAATCGTAGACTTGGATTTTTTTAAATGAGTTCATCTATCAACTGCATATAAGTAAGGTTATATCACATAAAAAGAAAGTTTGATAAATGCAGATAGTGTTGTGAAACAGTCGTAACATTAGGACCAACCATCAGTCCATGCTAAATGATCTATAATCAATTCACAATTGATTAATTAGTCTCATCAAAATCAAGTCTGCTTTTCAAAAAGTATAAATCCAAAACAGCAAAACTGGTGCAGAAATTAATTTGAACCAAAATTAATTACAGAAATCAAAGCCAAGTAATTAGCCATTTCACTGAAAGGGACAAATGCTTGCTTGAATTTATTAATCAGGACAGCATGACATATAAGGCTCCTGTAATGCCTTGAGTTATTTTGATAATTCCTAGAAAGCATAATACACTGAGTAAAAAAAAATTTCATATTCCCTCCTTCCATTTCATTCTGTGATATGTTATAAAATGTTACCATATTTCTTCTTTTTGTCCATATTAGTCCATTTTCCATCTTTTCCTCGGAAGTCTCCAATACCAGCTGCTGTTGATATCCCGGCTCCAGTAAATGCAATACAATATCTTGCTGTCTTAATCATCATGGCAACTCTCTCTGTTTCTTCTTTCAGCTTTTCCATGCTGTCATGGAACTCCGCTGTTTTCTCGGCCTCAAGGATCATTTTTGTCTCCAAATGACTGAGTACTATTTCTGAGCTTTCATCCTTGGCTGCTTTGCACAATTCATGCCAACATGTGGAATGAAAAATTGCTTCTCCCTCGATGTTCCAAGAAGCCTGGAGATTTTGCTGGTCTTTTTGTGACAAATGGAAGGCTCTGACCTCAACATGATCATGTGATGGAGTTATTATGGTCCCTTCAGAGCACTTTGTAAAAGAACACTGCATCTCCACTATGTGATATTGCACCCTAAATGAAAAAACACAACAACAAAAAAAACAACAGGTAAGTAACAATAAGGTAGATTCAAACCACACACAAAGAACACAAACACATTCTAACTAATTTGTAAACAAAGGATGCTATTCTGAGTAAGATCATATATTCTTCTATCAAATTATACTGCAACCAATTAAAGATAAAAGTGTCTTTTATCTGGGGAAATGATAGTAAAATATGGATTTTTGTTATATTAATTCAGCTGATGATCAATATTCTTCCCTTACTCATCATCCTTGTTGTTCCTAGCCTTGTTTTAGGGGCATCAGCTTGACATCATTACCCCTATTTTTCACTTGCACTCTATTTGTCTCAGATACACCACTGGAGTGCATAAAAATGCCCTCTTGTAAAGCAAGTGCCATTGGAAGAGACTTTAGTAAGTTTAAAATGCACCCTATCCAAGCCAACAGCCTGGGACAAATCTGAACACCATATCATGTTCACATATGGTCACAATGCACTCTAAAATGGACTCTTGCAAGGAGCAACCAGTGTGGGCAATGCTACCCCAAAAATATTTTGCAGATTGTGACTTTGCATGTAGATTGCTGCCCTATGGTTATTACATTCATCTAACAAAGTCCCTATGCCCTGAACAAGCCAGCCCGCTTCACTTATGGTTCCAATGTTCCTGTTTTGTTGAACATTTCCTTGTATCCCAGAACATAAAAATTTTGCTCTATGTCCCAGTTTTTCAAAAGATGTGCATCATTTGGATATATCTTTCATCCATTACATGTCAATAGCTGTGCATCGTTTGGGTATACCTTTTATCCACTGCATGTCTAAATAAGCTAAAAATCTAAAAAAAAATTCCTAAAATTTAAAACCCTATCTTTCATATCATTTTGTGGTCATTACACCTGGACACAAATTCCATCAACCAATATCAATCACAACCATTGGTCTGTATATTGAAGTTTTCCTAGCTAAATCTATATTTTCTTGAAATACAATTCTCCTTAGTTTTTCTTGAAAATAAAAGGACTTTTTATTCTGCTCATTCAAAACTGAAAATGTATTATCTCCCTTTCCATTTATTCTACAGCTGATAACGATGTGTGTGTGTGTGTGTGTGTGTGTGTGTGTGTAATATAATATCAAATTGGAATTTAAAAAGAATTTTCTCCCCAGGGCCATGACTTCTGATTAAAGAAACTGTCTCAGTTTATTGGGATTTTTATGACTGGCCTAGATGATCTCATAGTGCCACCACATTGGCTGGCAAAAAAATGTGTTCTGTGTAGAGCAGTGATGAATTATGCTAAATAATTCAAATACTAAGCGAATTTTTCACAATATTTTATTATATTTTAAATTAGGAATGCTTTAAAAATGTTTCAATAGCACCTAGTATCCACATTTTGTCCGACTTTCCTCTGTCACATGCCAACCCATTTTTGATCGTTGGACATTTATGTTGGGATGTAGGGACCCTACACCCCAACAAAAACGTCCAAATAAAATACGGGGTGGCAAGGGTCAGAGGGAACTCGGTCTAACTTACACGGAATATACCACTTCTGCCACTCTGTAAATTAGAGACAAATGACGAGTCACATGGCCATGTTACGTAGTGTGTGCAAGAGCCAATAGAAATTAATGTGCATCTTGTTCTAAAGAGATATTGATACGTAATTGGAAAACAATGTGCACATTTTGCAAGATGCACAGCGTAAAATAACGATAATCATCAAATTATATTTGTTGTAATTACTTGGAATTTTGATAGGAAATATTTTAGTCCATATCAGCTATTTTCATTTTCTGACTTTCTAGTTTCTTCCTTTTTGAATGACCAATTTAATAATCTCTAGACTCCACATTTTTAAGTCAAGATCCTACTGAAACGTGTCTATAATTAGACCACAATACACTGGCTCCCCGCCCTCCACAAACCAAAACAGCACCTGATCTACACCCAAGGACCTGAGGTTACTTCGTATATACGTATACTCTTCTAACCCAAGATAGTAACCACCGCTCCCTGTAGAACTACCTGTGTTGATTTGTGTCTATAACTGATACTTTACCTGCTCTCTATGGTGCTTTAAAAAATTACTTTACCTTTTTGTGTAAGCAGTCAACTAAGGCTGGTTTCGGACTCTAATGGAAGAAAAATATTCGTATGTACCTATTTAGAAGAAGTGTAAGCCTAACACAGATAAAAATGTTTGTCAACATCAACTCCAGTCTGAATAATCATCTATTTTTAGCAACGATAAACGTAGCTGCCTAAGGGACACAACTCATACAAGCGTAATATATTAATACAAGCTATTCAAGTTGATAATGAATGAAATAAACAGAGGATGGTACATACTTTCTAATACGGAATGTTTTGTTTAAAGCTCAATTACATCGCGTATCTCCTTAAGTAAACATTTTTTTTTTTCTAAATCAACAATATGTACACTGTATTCACAAGAAATAATCTACTCCCATAAGTAAATTTAATTTTCTAATCCTTTATTTACATGTATGTTTCATAATGTTCGGTTATTGGTGTGAATGTCCGTTTCCTCCCCAGTTATGTTTAGTATAGTTTGAACTCTTCTATACAGGAGGAAATAAAGATCATTCATTCATTAATTCATGCGTACATGGCCGTTAGATGGTTGTTGTATGGATAAGCGGATATCCTTACAGGCTGTGACTGGAAAGCTGCCGCAGCAGCAGTAGTAGTGGGCTTGTTTTGATCTAAAAACGTATACTTACAGATTAATGTTACCATCTCTATTACACAGTACTATCATCATTCTAAACAATTTAGTGTCATTATTTTTAATGTGTGTAAAAATTAGAAACAAGACCGGGACAACATTTTACGTAGCCTGGTACATGCTTCGTTTTGCCTACTCGTCTATATGCATACATATACAGAGGAAAGCATACATCACAGGAGTCTGACGTTTTATCAATTAAAGTACGACGAAATTTCTGACAACATGAAATCACCTTATCGGTATTATCAATGAACACAAGGAGTGCAAGCGTGACCACAACCATCCGCTTGATTCGACTTTTCTCACGCGTCTTTTATCGCTTCAGAATCGCAAGAAGACTGAAAAACTACACACGTCCATTCAAAAGACAGTAACGTACCAACGCATAACTCTTGGACGACCATCGCATGAATCCAATCCGGCGATTTAACCTTTTTTTTTTCACCATTACGGTCACAAACCCTTTTGAGCAGAATTCATCAGAGGAAGTAGCCCATTCTACCACGGGCAGAATAACAGCATGAAAGTATTCATTGATAAATACCGATAAGGTTATTTCATGTTGTCAGAAATTTCGTCGTACTTTAATTGATAAAACGTCAGACTCCTGTGCATACATGTATACGAACATAATGTTGCATAGCTCTTTTAATAGCCCAGAGAACAACAGTGATAAAGAACACATCGTGAAAAGCCATAACTGTCGTGTGTGGTATGTCTTTAGCAAGTTTTTTTCCACAGGGGCTTGTCTATGCCAGCTTGGAGTTTGATACACCTCATAAAGGAGTGGCGATGTAACCAGTTGGATCAAATTTAAAGTACTACGCGTTTGTATAGAAAATTACTGAAAGATACGTTTCTTTGTAAGCTTGGGTAACTGGCAGATACCGACGAGAATCGAACTTTAACTAGAAACTATTGAGATTCAGCAGTCCATCATGCATACTACCCATTAAAGGCAATAATGATTGGAAGAGGAATATGAGACATAGAGTGAAGAAGGGGGGTCACAACATCGTCGATATAAATTTAACGCGATGTAGTTATTGCCAGAATAAACTTCCATCTGTTTATGTATGCTCATGTTAAAAATTTGATCGAAAGCAATGCATACGAAAGACGGGTGACAGTAGTATGCGGTATTTCAGCGTACGTATCCAAACAGTAGGTTATACAAACCACAACAGTCATGTCATTTACTAGGTAAGATTTCATTTCGAAGTTAGGTTGTGGTGCGACCTATAGCCTACTTGCCTTCATGCACCAAAAACTAGAAGTATAGACCATGACAAATATCACAATTTTGCATCAACCACTCAACCCCATCACTACTGCCTCCACCACCATCGGCCACGGCTGCATTCTGGATCCGAAACCTCGCTTATCATTTTCTGATCTTCGTGAAATATGATCCCAGAATTAATAACCCTCACTCAATCAATGTAGATAGAATTCGGGTTAGAAGGACGAGCCTCCCCGACCCCCCCCCCCCCCAGCCTACCAGGGGGAGGACATCCAGGATCAATAATTTGTATTATCATCTACCCATCATCCTCAGACATCTTGTCAAATACGATTCAGTCGAAATGAGATTACAATTGAAACAATGAAGGACGGACAGTAATGATCTATCACAATATAGCCACGATTGAACGGATATAAAAACACATAATATTTTTAAACACATTTTTTTTTTCCTTGCATTTGATGCAGTTACATGCTGCATCACACTTTATTTCCAAGCACAATCTCACAGGAAAGCAATAAAGATCACGAAAGGTGAAGCTACATTTACACGAATGTCTCATTATGTATATATGTTTGTAGATAAGTGTTTGCAGGATGCAAAACGTTATTCGGACCTCGTTTCTTATTTCAACAACCATTAACGATAATACATCAAAACGATGACAATGTTGAAGTAGCAGACCGACTGGCCAATTACGGTTTCCGATCCCAATTTCCTAGCTTTTCCGCTCGGAGGAGGTTTACACACGCGTGCATCCACGAGAGTAGTGTAGTGGGGTACCATAGCCTCACGTAGACCGTAATGTTAAAAACAGGTCCCGGCACTATAGCCTCAAGATTTATAGCCTCAAAATATCAGCCTGGTGCACTATAGCCTCAATGGGAATTTTGTATTAGCACACGTTGGGCCTGTATAGTGTCAAGAGGAATGGAACAGGTAGGGTGACGTCATGGTACTGGTCATTGGCAACAATGTAGCAAAGTAGTACTGTGACGTCAGGCCACCTGTGTCATTGCTATAGACAAATACGAATCAGGCGCGTTCGTGTTTTAGTTGAGTAAGGGTTTTATATATTCGTTTTTTCCCCATAGATTGATGAACATCAATCTATCCTACACAAATTAATAAAATCGACTAAACAATTTTTTTTAAGGAAGAGAGAGAACAAATATCTACACAAATTATAAAATCGAATAAAAAAAATTTTTAGGCAAGAAAGAATTAATATCTTTTCGAGGCAATGGAGTGGCCCTGAAAAGGGCCGTTGTTTGTTATGTTAACACCATTTCGTTAACATAGAGGGCATTGCATAGGTCTTCTTCTCTTTCTCAAACTTCGTCTAACCTCTGGTCCATCCTTCGTTTCCAAAGGGCTGTATCAGTCATCTGGGTAATGGCCCATGATGATCTGATATACATGGGACAGTCCGGGTTGAACAGCATCGACGATAGGAGGGTAGACGATTCAACGTTGGTCCACATCTTTGTGACGAGAACAGGTGAAGGGAATGAAGTGAACTGC
>JAECUM010007486.1:0-56250 GCA_016617855.1 Megalonaias nervosa | reverse complement strand
TTTATCGCTGGAAACACACGTGTGATAGATTCTGTTACGAATCCTTTCATCATGTATGGGTTTGTGAGCAATGGATGTTCTAACTCTTGCCATTTTAACTGAATATGTTTCAACTGTGCATCGAAACAACTAACCAACCGAAATTACCCTTTTGAATTGACTTCGTTAATACCGACGTTATACGACGGTAAACAGTGTTGTCGAGCCACTAGGTACGAATGTAGAAATAGCGGAATAGATTTACACTTTGGCTTCTGACGTTGTGGAGTATTGGAATTCTCGATATGTAAACATTTTTACTGGCAGGTGGGTGGAGTCGCAAATGTATTAGCTAGAAGTGCAGAAGACAGAGACTTTCCTCGCATTCTGACCTATGCTATCGTATTTGGCGTAATGGGAAATGAGACCAAAACGTTTCAGCGAGGAGAATAATATCGATCAATCAAATAGGCCGTCGTGAGGTTTCTTTTTTATGTTGGTTGCGATTTTAATTGCTCAAGGCAAATGTGAAATCTAGAAAGTGTAAATGCTACACGTGCGTTTCCAATGCCACACGCCATGTATACAACCCCCAATATTTCATCCGAGAGGAATCACACATGAGTAGTATAGTGGGGCGACATAGCCCCGCATAGACCGTAATGTTAAAAACAGGCCCCGGCACTATGGCCCAAAATTTATAGGTCCAAATGGCACAGGTCCCGGCACTATAGCCCCAAGGTTGAGTATGAGGTCAATAGGAATGGAACAGGTGAGTGACGTCATGGTACTGGACACTTGCAAGAATGTTGCAAGTGGCTGACCTGAATACGCGCAGCTACTCTAGGTAGGGACAAATATAATATAGATATAGACATATACAATACAACCATAGATTGGTGAACATCAATCTATCATATCTAAATTATACAATTGATTAAAAAAAATTTAGGTAAGAGAATACATTTTTTTGGGAGTTAAATATAAAATATACAATCGACTAAAATTTTTTTTAGGCAAGAAAGAAGAGATATCTTTTCGAGGCATATGAAGTGGTCCTGAAAAGGACCGTTGGTTTTTATGTTAACACCAGTACGTTAACACAGAGGGCATCTCACTGATCTTCGTCTCTTTCTCAGACTTTGTCTAACTTCTAGACCGTAGACGAGGACTCGCTTCAGACAGCCCTGTCTCTCCACACAGCATCTTCTTTTCCAAACAGTCGTATCGGTGATCCAGATGATGGTCCATGTTGATTTAACATACATGGGTAAGTCCGTACGGAACAGCATCGACGATACGAAAGTAGAGGATTCAACGTTGGTCAACATCTTGTGACGAGAACAGGTGAAGGGAATGAAGTGAACCGCGTTTATTTATAGTGGAAGACAGGATCGAAACGGATTGAAATTGTTCACCAATCCTAACACGCGTTATAAAATTCAGTCACTTCGCAGAGTCTTTCTTCCAATCCGAAGAGAGCTACCTGTGACGTCACATCCCCTATATAGGTGCACTAGCGTCTGTGCACAGTGTATCGATGCGACATTGTTTTTTGAAACATGACGGAAACTGAGAAGACAATAAATTGGGGTGCACCGGCCGTGGAGACGAGAAGCGATGGCATAGCAGTGGCTACCAAAGTTAACACAGCGCTACTTCCAGAAGAGGTCGATTTTAATTGGGATTTAGTAGATTTTCTCACTTCGCAAGAATTTGTTCCGGTACCAGTACCTTCACCACCTTCTCCTTCTTTACCACAGGTCGAGGATTTTAAACAGAGACAGAAAGAAGAATTGGAGAAATTTTTACAACAGCAGAAAGAATCAGAACAAACTTTACTCTTTGAACATCAACAGCGAGAAGAAGAGGCAAGAAGGAAACGACAGGAAGAAGAAGAAGCAGAGAAGAAACAAGGTCTAGGAGAGAAGGAGAACAGTGAAAGTCAAACGGTAACAGTACTCTTAGATATTTTTGCAGAGTTAAGAAGTCTGAAACAAATGAATCAGACTTCTTTATTACGACCCAAGAGAAAAAGACCTTCCCGAGCCAAACAGTCCAACCCTGTTAGTACGCCGGAGATACCACCCCTAGTGATTTTTACCCAATCATCGACGGGAGCAGGTCCAGAAGTTGGCCTTGGCCGTGGCAAAGGCTTAATGCAGTTAAAACTGATTGCTTCTCGTTCCTGAGTTTGTTTGTTTTTTGTTTTTTTTTTAAATAAAAAAGAAACATCCAAAGGTCCTTTTCAGGGCCACTCACTTCTTTTGAAAAGAGATAGTATTCATTTTGCCAAAATCAATTAAAACTCAAAATCCCCTTTCTTAACCTTATGATGTACATATGTGAGTCCGTGAGTGTAGACCCTTATTCTAAAAAATCAAAACGATGAGACACGTTTTTCAGTCTGGTCTATTCTGGTAGAAATTTTACAATCCAATTCACAACACAACACAACACTTTAGAAAAGTTCATAGACATCTTCTGTGTCTTTTTTTTATTTTGTTCACTTTCTCTGTTTTCTAATTTTCTTCACTTTCACATGTTTTTCCTACTCTTCTTCCTGACTTTTTTCTCTTCTTCTTTTCTTCTCTTTCTGAACGTGTCGGGGTTCTTCCTTTGCCGAGGTCACTTCTTCTTCTTCTTCCTGCTCCAGTTGTTTCTTAGGCCAATCTGAGGACCAATGTCCTCTCTCTTGACAATGATAACAGGTATCCTGACTTTTGTCTCTTTTGACACTGGTCTTGCTTTTTGACGGTCTGGACATTCTGTAGCCCAATGCCCTTTCTTCTGACAGATATAGCAAGTATCTTGACTTTTATGTCTAAAGGAGGGGGAGTAGTCCGTCGGCTTGTCTGAAGAAAACTTTCTTATGAAACCTCACAAAGCTCTGATTAGAAGTTCGATCTGTGTGGGTTCTTCCATCGTGCTGGTCGGTGTGAGAGTGAAATGAATATTGAGAGGGAAGGCACTAGCCCTTTATATATACACTGGTCTGACATGGATGTAAAGGTGTCCATGGCGTTTCAAATGTAGTCATTTGACTTTTTGCAGTCAAGATGAAACGATCACATCATTTCGTAAAGAAAGGAGAAGAAAGTAAGAGGCAGAAACGTGATTTATCGCCTCGCACAGTAGCTGAAGTCTTGGCTCAAATTCATGCCAGCGATTTTGAAGATGACATGAGTGAACCAGAATCCAGACCCAGAGTGTCTACACCAAGTCAAAGTTCACCATCACCACTAAACCCTGAAAAGTACTACCACATTCGAGAGACGGACAAACGCTCCCCTAGAAAATTTAGAACCACGGCCTACACGTACACGGTGAAGTTTAAAGATTTCAAGTCCGACGTACCGTTGGAGAAAGCAGATGGGTTCATCACCAATGTGTGCGATTCTTTGTTAACCATACTGAAACAGCAATGTGAAGCCAAAGAAGACCACCGCTTGAGACTTTCCATTTATCACGACAGTTTGATGTCCCCCGTTTGGATCGAGTTCAGCAGCCAAGCAGAAATGACGCCTTCCAAAGTCATCGACAAGATTCAGCACGTACAGCAATCCAACGACAAGTTTCACATCACCGACGGAAAAGCGACACTGTTCATGACCCACGTTTCTCTTCCCCAAGGGACCGGACAACGCAAAAAGGTGTTATTGGTAGACGATCTTTGCAGCATCAAGCGTAGCATCGTTCAAATTAACAACACTCAAGACCAGATGTGTTTAGCCCGTACCATCGTGGTGGGACGAACTTATGCCGACAAGAACGACACGACAGAATGGAAAAGAACATGGAAAACTATTTGACGATCGGACCGAATGAATCAACGAAGAGAAGCAGAACTCCCGTTACAACAAGCTGGGATATCCAAAGACACACCCTGCGGCATACCTGAAATGCAAAAATTGCAAGACGTCTTGGATACATGACTGGCAAAGGGTTAGAGTAATCGTTTTCGAAAATGGAGTTTCACTGTGACTTTCCCTTTGGTGAATGAAATATTTTGTCCCAGATCTCCTTTTATGGTAATGTTGACAGTGTCGAAATAAGACTTACTGACGGGCAAATAGTGAGGATGTACAAATTCAGGGTAAAAATGATAGGTGTTTCCACCTTCCTCGTCAGCGTTCGTGGTAGAATCCACTTTGAAAGGAATGACGCGCAGTAATGGTGCGGAGGTGTGTCCCACCACGTTGTACTCCGCCACATCTGTTTACACAAAGATCAAATTCAGTCCTTGGTTCATTTCTACCGGGAATCGAAAATATTTCGCAAAATCCGAGTTACTGGTCACGGCCGGTAATTCGTTTGTAATCTTGATCGACTTGCGGTCTCCACCCAAAATGTCATACAATTCAGGACAAACTGTAATGGCCAATACTTTGTCCTCTGAAAATTTGATTAGTAGGCGACGAGCTATTTTGTGGTATTCGATCGTGACACTTTTTCTGGTTTTCTCCACGACGTTACCAAACATGGCATTGAACCTGTCAGCATTAGCGTTCACCAAATGTTGACCAACTAAAATAATAGCCTGAGGAAATTTTCAACCGATAAGTAGTCCGCTTATTTTTGGGGTCTTGTGATTTCATAGAGTCACCTACACCGCTGCGTTCATCCAAGTCTTGTTGCACTTGCTCGTCATGAACTTCCACCGTAAAAGTGTTTTGATTTTCAACGATGTTTTTGATTTGTGTAGGGTGAATCATTTCCACTAAAGTCACTTCCCAATGGGCTTCGTGATCCAATTTGATGGCCTGAGGTAATTTGGCCGTGTAACATCATAAGGTTTTATTGGGAAACACCTCCATGGAGCTGTCACTGGGTAACGTTAAGTAAAATTGGTTGTTCATAATTCCAGAGTTCTAGTGTCCAAGGAGTCGCTGGAAGTCAGAGGAGTGTCTAAAAGAGGATGGTTAGGGTGACTGTTGGAAGGGGGACTAACGTTGGATGCAAGACTCCCGTTGTTGTTCCCGTTAGAGGAATATTTCAGAGACGGATTGAGCAGCAGGAAGGGTGAACCCTACAACTTTGCAGAGACTTTATTTATAAAAAATAAAGGTTCCTACAGGGGCTGAAAAAAAGGTCAATAACATAAACCGAAGCCTATAACTTTATTATTTCCATACAGTTTAGGTTATCTCATTTCCGTTACTTTTTGTTGACGTATTTTTGTTAGATTTTTATGCGATTCGTTTACTCGCGGGTCACTCAATTTTTGTCGTTCACCCTTCCTGCTGCTATGAATTAACCAAAGATTTTATCTAAACTTATACGATATCTAGATCTTGGATCATGTAGATTTATCGTTATAAATCCTAACGGAACAGCTTGTGCTTTTGAAAAGAAGTTTTTAAATTTAATCATGTCCATGTCGCCTGAACACCAGGTATAATAAATATTCTGTAGAGTATAATTATCTACTCCATTAAACACAATTAAAATATTGCAGTTGTCTCTGATTACTTTTGGAATTTGTGTATATCGCTGGGTAACATAAATCACGTCCGTGTTTTTATGTCTACCTCGAGAAAATATTCTAGCTGGATTGGATTGCTTGTCCAGCATCACATCATCGTATACTACGAGATTATTAATGAATCCATCTAGGTCATCTACAGATGGAACTTCATCAATATCGGTTATAAAATCAATAATATCATTTCCGTCTTCGTCCAGTAGTTTTGCATTTTTATTAAAATCCTTAAGTACTTCATAACACCTCTGATCATCTACAGATGGTGCTACTAAATACAGTTTGTTCCACTTTAGCCATCTCATTATTAGATTGAGCAATAATTGCGTCTTTCCACTTCCAGATGGACCTATTATAATCATTCTAATGGAATTCGGAAGCGCTGGATGGTGCTTTACTGGTTCTTGTTTTCTTGTCGCAGAAAAGTCAATTATATCCATATAATAAATAATATGAGTCTATATTGTGTTCGATGCAGAGCACTTACACCCACTGCTGAATTAACGACAATAACAACAAAAAATAAAAGACGCGCACTTACAGGCAAATGGGTGAAATGTGGCACCAAGAAATATAAATTTATTCCTCTTGCAACAAAGACAGGTGGGTGGGGGGGATATCGCTGCTTCGTTAGGAAAATTACCAGGAACTCCATGGGCTAAATACCCTGGTGAGAAACATTTACCCGGATATAATTATTGTTGTCCAGGAACTCGACTTGATATCCCACTTGACGAACGAGATCAACCAAAACCAGGAGAGTATCCAATAAACGCAATTGATCAAGCGTGTCACGTTCATGATGTCGCGTATAAAAGTAATGATTTGTAACAACAACATCTCGCAGATGTGAAATTGATTCACGCATTAAATTCTATACCTAATAAATCTCTCAGAGATAAAATCGCTAGTTTTCTAATAAAATCTGCTATGAAAGGTAAACTAGTGCTAGGGGCTGGCAATTAAATTATATAACTATCATAATGGAATCTGTTTATTATTCCCCGAGAGGGTATTGGAGAGGTAAAGCAGCGATTAGTAAACTCGCCGAAGCAGCAAAAGTTTCACGTGATGTTGCTGCATCATGGTTAGCACGACAGGCAATATGGCAAATCTTCCTGAGTCCACCTAAAAGAATTCAGTACGCGCATTTCGATGTTAGCGTTCCTAATGAAGTTCATCAAGCAGATATTTTGTTTTACCACACGATACCATTAAAACACGTAGACGTCAATACACGTATAGATACGCGTTAACTGTCGTTGATGTTGCGAGTAGATACAAAGAAGCGGAGCCATTATCAACAAAGACAGCATCTGAAGTTGCATCTGCGTTTGAACGAATTTATCAGCGAGGACCTTTGCGATGGCCACAGTATTACAGGTTGATCCTGGTAAAGAATTTCTTGGAGTAGTATCATCGTTGATGAACAAGCACAACGTTAAAATCAGACGAGGACATACGGAAATTCATCGTGATCAGGCAATCGTTGAACGATTTAATCGAACACGTGCTGAGCGGTTATTTGGATACCAATATGCAAGGGAAATATCCGCTGACTTTAAGGATAGATCTCGTGAATGGATTGCAAGATTACCGAGTGTGATAGCTGCGTTGAATAATGAAATTACTCGTGCAACTTCCATGAAACCTTCTAATGCGATCAAAAAAAAAAAAATATATCCCCCGTAACTACGGAAAACGTGAATCTTCCTCTCAACCAGTATTAGGTAATGTAACTGTAAGATATTTATATGAACCTGGCGAACTTGAAGGTGGTAAAAAAAGAGCAACCGATCCTATCTGGAGCGTGATTACACATAAAATTTCTAGCGTGGTTAGATCCACTGGAAGACCTGCAATCTACAGACTAGATTCTACTGCCCCTCAACGTGGATTTGTACGTGAACAATTACAAGTAATTCCTACAGATACACAATTACCACCAAGTTCACTTATGTAAACTAGCACCTCTGCGTCGATTACATTCAAGACAGGTCAGCACCACATTTTCACGTGTATGACCAAGATCACTATTAGTTCTGTCTACGGTAAATTGTCTTGGATTATTGCTCGAATATTGCCATAACATTATCGTGTTACAGCTTGCACAATGATTATTCTGTAGTTGTTTTAGTGTTATAATAAATTCAGTATCAATATCAAAGTCACGTTTATTTTTTTTGTCACACTGTTTATAACCCGTTAATGTTTTCCTTATTACAGCAGCGTCATTAGTGATTTCCTCAGTTATCACGTAATCTATAACAACCCTATGTAGTTGAGTTATTCTTCTGACACGAGACACTGCGAGATAAACTAAATTTGACCACTCAATACGATCATCGACGATCCAAATACTAGTATCAGTGATAGTTAATCCCTGCGACGAATGAATCGTTATAGCGTATCCTAACGTCCATGGCGATTTATCCATCTTTAACGCGCTCTCAACAACGTCAACAGCGACTAAAACAATATCATTCAGTACAAGATTTTGTACTCGGACATTTTCAGTGTCCCCACCTGGAATTTCAACCTCTATATTTTGTCGTCGAGTATCTGCTGGGCGATAACACAAAGGTACAGGTAGATCCGGAAACTTTTCTTTATGTAACGTAAATAATTTCTTTTGCAGTTCATCACGAACTATCTTTCTACTTGCGACTATCAAATCAGCAGGCCTCCATAAAGTCCAAAATTCATTCATAGGAGTTTCTGCAATTACTTTACGCAGAATCTCGCATTGTATTTGATCTGGCTGAAGTCTGATTAATCTTTTAAGTTCTTTCAGCGGTTCATCAATAGCTCTATGGTCATCATTTATTTCTTCATAATAATCTACGTTATTCTTTAACCATTCATGTGGAGACTGTCCAACAAAGGGTGGTGGTTGACCATGATCGCCACACATAATCACAGCAGTATTCTTCAATAACAACCAATCAAGAAATGTTTTTAGTGTTTCTAACGACACCGTGCATATCTCGTCCCATATAATATACTTAGGTATATATTTTTCACCCATTCGCTCAGGAGTCCACGTGTCTCCGCACCATCTAAAGAAACTATGATATGTACATGATTTTACTCCTCGTTCTTTTATTTCTCTAGCAAGGTTATGTGTAGGTGTCAAAACAATTATATCTGAGTTATTATTCATAAATAAGTTAATCGCACGAGTTGTTTTACCTGAACCACTACACCCATTAAGATAAACGGTCTTATGTCTAGATACAGGATCGTATACAGATGGTGCAGATGATTTTGATATTTGATTATTATTTTTGTAATATGTCTCCGCAATTTCAACGTCGGCAGATTCAGAATAACTAAGTATATTTTCTTGTTTTATCCTCCATACCCCTCATTCACCATTACCGAGTTTTAATAAATCCTTATGTTTTTTGTGTATATAAAATGAATCCGTAGCAACTCTAACAGCGTAACGAGGAAATCTATTTATCATCGACAATAGATTTATCGAAACATAAGCTAACATCGAAGATCTTAAATGAGTAAATTGTGGTGAGTCGCCATCAAGATAGCTCACAATGGTACCTAGTTTTGTTCCATCTGATAAATAAGCATTACATCGGTTTATAAATGTGTTTTTCTCCGTTGTATCAGCGATTATAAAATCTAGTTCAGCATCGTCCATAATCAATCTTGTACAATGCCGTTTATAATCGTATGAACCACCTTGAGTGAACTTACCGATTATCTTTCTACCAAGATCTTTTGCAAGTTTTTCATCATGTTCATTCCTGGCATCATCGATATTAAATCTGTCCGGTTCTGGTAACCAAACTTGCTTCTGTGAACTATACGATATAATCGCTTCAGTTACTCTCAACGATATTAAAAATCCAGCATCAAGCATATATCGCAATAGTACTATCGGAACCCAACATTTTTCTGAAAAATGTGTTCCGAACCAAATATAAGTAATCGCATGGAGATCTTCTCTAAACTCGAATGATTCTACGTGAGCAAATCCTGTTAAGTCAAAATCTGGTAAGGGTCCGTTTATTGCAACCCTGGTCATGTCATGTGTAGGATGTCCGAATCTCTTAAAGTATTTAGAACATGCTCCATATCCAAGAAAACTCCCAGGATAACATGCTACCATATCAACCGAGATAACATCACTATAATCGTATTTGGTGTTCCATAATCCACCGTGCCCATATTCTATACAACTTTTCTTGACATCTTCAAGAAATTCCGATCGTGTCGTTTTCCATGAATTTTTCTCCTGAGCGAAATGAGCAGCGACTGACGGAACAGTAAAACAGTTATTCAGTAATTGTCTAACTATGACATCATCAGAGGTATATTTCAGTGCAAGATGTTCCATTTCCTCATGGAGAGATTCTGTACGATAAATATCACCATTAGGTCGTACAAATTGATCATAATGATTATATTCCGAACTCTGAAATAACCAAACAGAAACAGGATCGGTTTTACTAATATTTTTAATAAAATCAAAGATATCACCGTCATAAAATTTAATCTTTCTATCTCGTGGAAATATTGTTACTGCAGCAGTCCATGCGTGCGCGTTATGATCAATAATATCTATCGGAGCTCCATTTTTTATATATTTCGGTTTGTACAAAATCTCTCCGGTTAATGTTTTTACTGCTATTGGAAATCTTAATTTCTTCTCTAGCTCAGCAACATCTTTGATAGACGCTCCGGTATCTTTAACCGACTCTGCCCATGCATTTATTTTTTTACGTCTTAAATCCGTTAAACCATTACCACGTATCGCGTTTGTAAAGTGTTCTGTAACTCGCTCAGCTACGCAGTTTATCTTTGACAATCTCATCGGTTTGAGATCCCCAACATTAGGTTTATTATTCAGCGGAAATATTCCATAGACAACCGCAGTTACAGGGTACGATTGCTCATAATACGGTTTGTCTATACCAGTTAGTATTCCTGGTTTGGATTTATTACTTAAGAAAATATTATTTCCTGACTGCACGCGGACGGGATCGCGCTTGTCACGAATAATCCAAATATCTTCTTCTGTATTTACAATAAATTTTATTAAAATAAAATAGTTTTGATTATCAAGGTGGTTAATGATTACTCTTCCCCGTTTGTCATTCATCGTATTAGAAACATTTCCAACTCTGAATGTTGACCATGCATGAACTGCACTATCGTCACGAAATTCCTTCTTGGCCTTACGGATACGTTTAGTTACATCTTTATTAGTTAAAGCTAGATCTTGCATCGAAATACTAAATTTATACTCGGGTAGTCTGTCAAGATCAAATCTAGCGGTGGCAGGCTCAATTGCGGATAGTTCCTGCATATTATAATTAAGGCAAATATATATTTAATTGAACGTTAATCTTTTGTATATGATTCAACCAAATCACTGCAACTGACTAAAAGTCGGTTATACGTCTCCGTGTAACAGAGCATGCGGGAATGCATACTGTAGTTATCATATGCAGTGCGTCAGAAATGGGAGTCTAGGACCAAAACCGTGTATTGTGTGTATTGTTGGAGTGCGAGGAAAGACTCACCTGTGTGCGCAATGCGGTGGTAAAAAATACAGAGAGTTGAAACGATATTACGATAAAAAATATAACACTGATTCTCCTATAAAGACCGAAGAAGATTATCTGGCTAGATTTTCAAAACAATGATTTAAACAAATAGTATTATATATAAATGGAGCAAAATGAGTTTGTGTCACATCCAATCATTACCAATTATGAAGCATCTCGAGAAGGTGTGATTAGAAACTGCAGATTGAAAAAACCAGTCGGTAGTATTGATAATACTGGTTATCTTAGATTTACTACTAATAGCAAGAAAAAAAGATATTTATCACATATATTACCTACGAGTGTTATTTTGGACTAATCAAAGATGGATATGTAGTTGATCACATCAGTGGTGATAAGCTTGACAACTCACTTGGAAATCTACGAATTACTACACAGAGTCAAAATTGTAAATCCGGAAACACAGGAAGGTGTAAATTATATGGAAAGAGAGCTATTAAATCCGTAAATACAGAGACTGGGGAAGAAATTAGTTTTGAATCAATTAATTCTGCTAGTAAATACTTTGACATAGTACCACAATCGGTACAACACGCGGCAGAAAATATACAGAAATCTGCCTTTTCCAAAAGAGTTGCACAAAAAATAAGATTTCAATACGTTTAGTCTACCGTATTTTTAATGTTACCAAGTGATTAAGCGAGATAACTTCGTCAAGCATAATGATAAATATCGTAGTTGTCCGCTTATACTAGATACGAGTTAATGTCAAAAGCTATCCTGATTGTCCATACCTTTGACTGTAAAAACATTTCAGTGAATTTGGTTATGTATCTCAAGTACTGCAAATAAAAATAATTTTATTTATTTCTTTGATTTTGTTCTGAAAACCGCGTTTTTTGTTCGAAAATCTCGTTTTTTTGCATGAAAAATGACCAAAAATCAGTGAAAATCAGTCAGATTTTGACAAATTCTGAGGGTCAAACCCCCAGAGGGGTTAACGAGAATTAACATTAGGTTTTAAATTTATCGATGAAAAACTGGTTTTTTCCGGTTTTTTATCGTAATTTGCTAGCAAAAATCTACACAATACGAGCAAAAGAACTGGAAAAAAAAACCAGTATTTGATCAACAAATTTAAAACCTAATGTTAATTTCCGTTAACTTTCCTGGGGTTTTGACCCAACGAAAACTAGCAAACTCAACGAAAAACTTTGCACAACAAGCACGGGCAATATTATATATGTTTGTACTTGATACCTACTGAAACATAATGGTTGGTATACAATACAGTATAGTATATACTTGTCAATATGAGGTATCCACAATGCGAAACATATCCAAATCTATGCTGAAACATAATGGTTGATATAAAATATACTTGTCAATATCCACGTATGTAGGTTGCATTATACTAGGTAGAATATGTTAGTTTTCCCAAGGATTGTGTTTAGCTATTACCACAGTCAATGGTCCATCATTATCGCTGTCATTTTCACTCGTATTTTCACTCGTATTTTCACAATGCTCTCTTAACTGTCTTATACGAAAGTTCATAATCTTTCTCTGTTCGTATTCATGAGATAATTCTAGCTTGATTTTGTCAATAGCGTTTGAGAGAGGCACAAACAACTTTACCTGATCATCCGTGACTGTTGCCAGTTACTTTAACATTCCTTGCTGGATAACTTTCATGAATTTATAATCAGCAGATAGCGTGAATCTGTTCTCGTTCTTTCGTTGTTGTAATGAGTCAAAATCACATAGAATCTTTCCAGCATTAAGATTGTGAGATACATTGATACCGTTATGTTGTAATTTTTTAATCGCAGAAACAATGACATTGATATTTTCAAAATTCATTATATAATGAGTGTATATTTAATATAAAAATAATATTTTTACAAAACATATATACATATATACAACTCCATATGAACTCCCAGCTTGTCATATAACATGCTGGCAAGTTCAGGAGCATTCTGAATTAATCCCCATGTGATCCCCTAAGGTGTCAAACAACATCTTAGTAGGACTAGAGGAAATTCCGAAAGACGAAACACAAACCATATGTGATCACCTAAGGTGTCAAACAACATCTTAGTCGGATCAGAGGTCACACATAAACTGATTATATGTTTACATGTGATGTTGATTTTTGCGGACGGCACATTTTGACCTTTGTGAACCCCCCAGTTGCCTTTTGACATCCGAGCAAGTTCAGAGGTCACATAAACTTAATTAGGGACGGCACATTTTGACCTGTGTGAACCCCCCGGTTGCCTTTTGACATCCGAGCAAGTTCAGAGGTCACATTTATGATTATATACAATGAAGATAATGGTTATATACAATGAAGGTGATTATGATATATACAATGAAGGTGATTATGATAATATATACAATGAAGATGATGGCCTTTTCTCTACCTGTGAATAGAAACTAGCACCCCCACCCCCAAATATCAAATCCGTAGGAGTGCAAAACTGACACCTACTACGTGTTGACACGTGGGTAGGTATACTAATTTCTATTCACAAGTAGACTGGGGCTGGCCAAGGCCCCCAATAAATTATAAATCTTGGCCTAAAATCGCCTCCGCAGACAATTTGCCTTTCTCGGGTTTCGAACCATGGGCGCCAGGACGAGAGTTTCTACGCGCTAGCAATGAGCTATCGGACCTTGTTATAAATATATACTGAAAAAGTTAATATGTGTTTACCAAAAGCACAATTTCCTAAAAACTACAGTGTTCTTAACAAAAACCACAGTTTTCTGTGTAAAATGGGATTTCTAGTTTCCAAAAAATATATATAATTCTGCATTAACACTGAGTCTATGCGTAAGCCGTTACCAAGGAGATTGATTTAGTCATAGCGTATTCTTAAAATAACTTTACGCAGTAATCGGCCACACAGATACAGGCAATAATCAATAACAGAGCTAATTATGCAGCCACAGCCTTCTAGACAATAGATTTCGATTGCCTGTGTGCACTATGAGAAATCTGTGCGCGGATTTTATGTAAACAAAGAATTCAGTATTATTATTTTGTCAGTTACTGGTTGCCACATAGGGAAAGTTGCCGATTAGCATTGAATGAGACCGCAGGTAAGGTTATATATATATGCTATACTGTATTGTATACCAACCATTATGTTTCATAGACAAGCACTATGCATCCGGATATTTTTTTTTGTTGTTATGATAACGCTCTATGAGCGTACATACAGATTTATATTTAGTTCTTCATTTCTTGTGTCCAAAATGCGATTGCTCTGGTCTGTAAGTTTCAAGTGTATTCTTGATAATAACGGATTATGAACTCGCAGGTACACGGGGTTAATTGGCTCTGATACAATCAACCAGCCTGGGGGGGCTAATGTACTGAAACTGTATAATATGTACCCTTGCTGGGCCTGGTTAGACTTAGAAAGATCTACCTGATAGCTACCCTCAATAATATCGCATACCAGATTGACTGCAATTACTGATCTTATATTTACAATGCCCGGCGATATATGGCGACCGGCACTAAAAGGGTTGTTATTATGTTTTAGTATAGCCGGTGGTAGGGTTAATTTTCTCCATGATTCAATTACTCCGGGATAATATTCTTCAATAAGATCGTCAAGTGATTTCTTCATTTCGGCGTTATTTAAATCTGGTATAATAAATGTTTGTAAGTCTTTTTCTATTATTTTGTAATGATTAAGAAATATTTGTTTAGATTCTGGATTTGTGTAAGGATTTCCATCGAGTTCAGTCGCAGTGTTTATAATACTTCGATTGGCGATGTATAGATCAAATAAGATACCATTTAAGTGTTTTATTGTTTCGATTATCTGATTTTTTACACCATCGTTGTAATGTTGAGATAATGAAATAAGTAAACTTCTTAAATCATTAAACGTTTTATCGTATTCAGGTTTAAGAGTATCTAAAAACTGTTTAATAAATCCTACATCAACACTATATACACTAATCTTCGTCCTGGTGTCTGTGTTAATAATAAATAATGCTCTATTCAACTTGGGGGTCCTTTTACCGTCAAAATCGGTAAAGTAGTATGTATCGTTGTTTGAATCAAATTTAAATCTTATATAACGCCAAGGACTTTTATTTCGATATTCTGGGTCTTTAATGAATCTTTTTTCGCTTGTTTTAAATTCATTTTTAGTTGGCTCTGAAATTCCATTATAAACAGGAGGAATATCAGGCCATCCTAACACTGATCTGATCGAACTCTGATAAATATCTACGAGGTAATCAGGAGAATTTATTTCAATCACCGCTGATAATGTTGGTTCGTAAACAGTGATCGCTATTTTAGATTCTTTCCCTGTGATAGATTTAATTCTGCGTTGGAACTCATCATTAATCTGGTCTATTTGATAACTGCCCGTTGTAATTCCAACAACTTGCCAATCAGGACTTCCATCCGGTTTATTCTTATTCGCAAATACCAGTGAATTATTTGCTGGTTGTCCACCAAATGGTTTTGATCTAATATTAGGCCAGCTATGAAAAACTCGAAGCTGCGCTAATGCAATTTCCTTTGCTGGAATTGCAGTCGGAAAGTTAATGCTAAATTCAGGATTGGTTGAACTTAATGATATCATAGTAGTTTTTGACGGCGTTGTATTAGCTACGATCTGCTGTAATAATTCTAACGATGACATTATTTAAAATACTCCGTATTTAATAGAGCGGAAATTCAACCCTTCACTTTATCATTAGAATCCACTTTGAATGCCTCATGATAAGTTTCCATTATCGTTGCGAACTCCTCATCGGATATTTTACCATCGCTGAGGTACGCCGAAAGATACGATGATAGTTTAGAATAAGATGCTGTTGCTGTGTGCAATTTCATTATGTACTCGTTTAGTTTATCATTTGTACACGTAGATATTTTCTTAGCGATAATGCTGAAAATACCTGCGCATGTTGTTGCCGTGGAAACTATAATTGTTACAACTGCAGGCGCTGTCATCGTTATTGTTGATAGTAATAATCCAGTTCCAGCAATAACAGCAGAAACCGAGTATACCATTATATCAATAACAACCATACGTCGCCGATATTTTTTTACCTTTATCGTGTAATCGTCGATGATATTTTATAGTTTGGTTTGACACTCACATACTTGAACGTATCTGTGACGTTGAACGTCGATAAATGACTCTTGATTCATTATATTTATCTAGATAACTAATTGAGTAGTTTCACATACAAATTCCAAGCACCACCAGTATAGTGCTCTGGTTAATTTTTTATCAGATGCTTCCAGCAGAAATGTTTCTTTCGCATCTTTATTTATTATAACGGATACAACTCCAGAAAAAGAATCGTTTGAATAACGCCATGGAAATGTAGTAAATATACTGAATTTTGCACTGCTAAATACGGACAGCCTGTATACGCCAGTGATTTCTGCGGTGTGTTTGAGATTATTATCTTGCAGTGTCCATACTCCTAATCCTGATGCTACTGTGTATACTACCTTGAATATCTGCTTGTGAGGAATTTTAATAAGATTCGTTTTTTCAACGATATCAGGAATTCCACTAACAATATCGTTGATTTTCATGTTAATGTCGGTAAGTTTTATGTCAACGACTGGTGGATTTCCAAAAAAATCATAAATAGATCTGTTTATATTTCTACGGAAATTCAGAAACGTTTGCACGTGATTGGTAAAATCAGTTTTAAATGCAGTAATTTCATCATTGACTGTAATTAATGATTTATTGCTATCATCGACGTATTTCTTCGTTGCAGCGTCAAAATCTGTTTCTGGTGTTCTGAGATTATTAATACCATTATTATTCATGTCGAGAAATGCGCGCATTATACTACCGCGTACTGACACGTACTTGGATTCTTGATCATCGACGTATTTTTTTGTTGCTGCGTCTGTATCCGAGGTTGGATCTCCAAGATATGTAATTTTTCTTCCTGACATAATAATGTCACCGGTAAATACATCACCAGTTTTCTTAACATAGTCGTTAACCGATTTACCGGAATCCTGTATTTTACCTTGATCAGTGAAAGTAACGATATTATTAACAACCGCGTTGGGAATTTGTACAAGTACATCTGGTAGTTGTATGTTACTCGTTTTTAATCGTCCTTGTTTGTCCTGAAAAACGACGACTTCATTTTGATCCACACTTGTGATATTTAATAAATCATCGATTTCATTTCTGAGCTGATCAAGAGTTGCATATTTAGATAAATCGACCTTCTGTGCTCTACCTGAGGGTCTTCCATAAATATCTACCATTATATTTAGTGATATCTGTTTAAGTGTGATGACGTAGTGTAGTGAACGCGTGCACGACTTTATGAGGTGGCGCTGTTGATTTTGATACAGCATCAAGCACGGCGAGGGTTTCACGACCGCATATTGGCGGATCAGTTATTTTTGTGTTGGTAGCGTTGAATACCAGATTGGAATACTTTTATCGCCGGTAACGTACTCTAAAAATTCTTTTGGTGGTGCTAATCCATACGAATCGAAATAAATAATTCCACGTGGATCAATTGCATATCCGACCCAGTGCGTGCCTGCGCCAGAGTTTTTATCGAGATTAATGATACCGGTTTCATGTTGCATTGCAACGGTAGGTAATTGATCGCGCATAAAAACACCTCTGAAGTTTTTATTTTTAGTTGCTTAGCAGCATTAAGTAAATCAAAATTGGACATGGGTGATATTAGTAAACTGTCCCGGGAAGTCTTAGACCCTTTCCGTACCACGAATGCGGGGTTCCTGGTAGTCTTAGACCCTTTCCGTACCACGAATACGGGGTTCCTGGTAGCCTTAGACCCTTTCCCTTTTTTTTGATTCCTTGTCCGGTTGCTTTCTTTAATGCCATTCCAGCAGCTGTTCCAACAGCACCTAGCGCAGCTGCTTTTGCAACAGCTGGGGCTGCAGCTGCTATTAAAGCTGGTATTGCTGCGAGAAGTGGAAATATACCACCTGTCTTAACAGCATCTTTGATGGCACCCGCAGAAAGATTAAGTTTTATACCTTTATTTGATTTTTTGGCTTCATTGAAGTTTTTGAACTGACACTCGGTCAACGATAATTTATTTGCACCGCTCATCTGTTCTCGCTTTAGCGATATTTTTATTCCACAGTTATTTTTTGATGATGATTGCAGCTTTTTAATCTGACCAGGAGTCAGACTCACACTAACGTGATGATATGACATTATTAATATTATGAACGATCTAATTACATGTTTTCTGTTGGAGCATCAATAACTCTCATTCGTCCACCAACACCTTCGAGTAACATCGATTTATCGCTGAGTATAACTGCGATTGCTCTGTAATTAGGAATTAATCCTCGATTCACGCGAGCTCGAAAATGTATGTCAACTACTGATTGTCTGGTTAAATCTAAATGTTCTAGAGAAAAGTAATAGATCGGATACAGCGCTGTAAAATCTAGCTGCGATAGTTGTAAACCAGTATCAATGTTTTGATCACGTCCCATGAACGACATAAGACGATGATATGCACGTGCTACATGATTTTGATCGAAATTTAACAAAATATCCTCGGATGGTTCTTGATGTCTATTTATCCTTAATGAAACCTCAGAAACACCAAGTTTATCAAATATCATTATACTTTGTGTCTGATTATTTACTCGTGCAGTATTTTGAAGAGCAATAAATATATGTCGCGGTGCAGAAACACCTTGCTGAGAAGCTATTTGCCATGTGAATAGACCATTAATTGCACTTTGAGTAGAATCTGTGGTCATCGTTAACCATGATAACATTGATTTACCACCTTGACTCATAAAAGATAGTAACCGATCTTCTTCTGATATTGTTGGAGTCATCACTGGCATCCACAGGGAAAGTTTTGTTAGCACTACTTTACCATGAAGTGCTCTAGTTGCAGCATCATCAGCTCCCTCAACGTGCCACATTGCATCATCATCGGTACCTTTTCGTACGAGTACAACTGTATGTTTGGCTCCAAAAATGACTTTTCGTACGTGTCTGCAGAATCCAAAGATGTGTGACAGTGGAATCACACACGAAAATATTTTCCTATTACCCTTTAACATTGCTCGACGCGCTGCAAATCCTAAGTTGAAATCTGGATTTGGAAAAGGTAGATCTTCAACAGCAGCAGCAACAGGAGGAACAGCTCGATTATTGGGTTGTCGAAAAATCTGATTTCTACTGTCAGGGTGGTCAGAAGTATCTTTTGAGAACATCATTGATGGACCAGCTGATCTTGAATAATCATCGCTGTATCTTGCAAGTCCAAGTATCGTTGTGGCAACGTCGACGTCTTTCTGAATTGATTCAATATTTTTTCCGTCGATCATGTATGTAGCGCTGTCAAATAACGCCATAATACCATTATTAACAAAACCAGTTCTAACCTCAGCGGCGTATTCAGTATCATCTGTTTTTAAAATTTCACCTTCGACTTCAATAAATGCTTCAGCGGGTAAGAAATATCTACTTGTATCCTGAACCTGTAGTTCGATTCGTCCACGCTGATATGGTATTCGTGCGTCATAAGAATAATACTGATAATCGCGCACAGAATCATCTTTGAGAACTGGTGCGTCCATGTCAAACGCGGGATCAGATATACGCTTGAACATCTTTATTATTATCGTCTTCGTCTAACTCGAAGACCACTTCCTGCTATCAGACTAGCGGTTATATTTTTTTCTTTGTCTGACATCGGGACATCAGCCAACTCCGCTAGTTTTTGATTAGCGGCTTGATTTATTATTTTACTTACACTTGCAGGCATCACTTCAGTGCTAGCCAATTTCACAGGTTGAGGTCGGGTCGCTTGTGGTCTGTGTATTAATCTTGTTAGTCTATCTTTGATTGCTGAGAATGCTTTGCTAGCAATATTACCAACAGCGCCTATACCTTTTTCACGAACAACATCAATAGCTTTCATTCCTAGTTGCTTTGCAATCGGTATTGCTTTTGGGGCTATTCTTCTAAACAGACCCTGAACAACATCACCTAGTCCATCTCCGTAGGTCGTTTTGTATACTGGTAATCGAGAGTTTATTACCCTGACCATGGTAGGTCCACGAGTATTGTGTATGATCATCTTATTATTAAGTGACTTTATCACTAATTGTATCTAATCACTGTGGTAGTCATCGGCGATTTCATTAATGAGGGACCGATACACATTAATATCCATAATTCCACCTGTAAATAATCGTTTACAAATATCAGCTGCTTCATTAATGATTTCTGATGAATTATTACCAGCTCGTTTTCCTCCAATGAGGATTTCTAGTCGATCAACATCAGCAAGGACATTATTGGGACAAGTAATAAGACCACTTCCTAGACCACTTCCAGTTGCACCGGGAGCGTCTTGAAATTCTTCTTCTTCCTCTTCACTTGGTTTCGGTGGTGCATTTTTAATTGGTTTCGATGGTGTCTTTGGTGATTCTGGATAATCACGAAGTGATTGCTCAAATGGTTTTGGTTCTTTTTGTTTTGGTGGTGCTTTTTGTTGTTGTTGATATTGTTGTTGTTGATATTGTTGTTGTTGATATTGTTGATATTGTTGTTGTTTTTCTGGTGGTAATTGTATAAAGGAAATATAACTATCTATTGCATGGATATATTGTATATATCTTGGATCACTATTTCTAGCCTGATCAACTTCATGGTGTATGCGAAATATCCATTTGTACCAATTATCACGACTTATAGGTTTATCAGCATATTCAGATTTTAAAAACTGTTTTCGATTATTGAAAAATTTCACAGCAATCACAGCTAAATCTCCTAAACTTTTAATATCTTTAATATAAGCAATAGCATTTTCGATAAATTTCTCACTTATGTTAATTTATTCTTCTTGTTCTCGTAGACGTTCCTTTATATCACCTATTTCAGCACGAGCTTGGTCTGCATCCTCAGGTATTTGTTGTATTGGTTCAGCAGCAGCTATTTTGGCTGGAAGTTCTTCAAGAATCTTTCTCGTTTTCTCAGTTTCTTCAGCTGTTTTTCCAGTTACCTCGGCAGTTTTTTCTAACACAGGTAGAATACCCTTAGTGGTCTTAGTGATAGGTTTAAATAATTTTTTGTATCCTCCTCAAATTCAACTTGATATTCCTGACGCGATTGTAGTTGTTGCTTAACAGAATCACGAACAGGTAGATATTTTTTAATTGCCTTTAGTCGCTCTCGAGCTAATTTAGCTGAGTGTGGTTCTTCAATACTCATTATTGATATAACAATGATGATTTAATTCATAGCAGCAGGAAGGGTGAACGACAAAAATTGAGTGACCCGCGAGTAAACGAATCGCATAAAAATCTAACAAAAATACGTCAACAAAAAGTAACGGAAATGAGATAACCTAAACTGTATGGAAATAATAAAAGTTATAGGCTTCGGTTTATGTTACTGACCCTTTTTTTTCAGCCCCTGTAGGAACCTTTATTTTTTATAAATAAAGTCTCTGCAAAGTTGTAGGGTTCACCCTTCCTGCTGCTGATTGGGAAGAAGGTAACCGATGCAACTGCTGAGTAAAATGGTCCACAATTGTTTGTCTCCTTGTTGCAAATTCAAATTGCCAATGGCATCACCGATGACACAATACACCACAAAGATTTGGCAGAAAAAGACGATTTGCGTTTTAGGCACACATTCTCCACACCACACTCACAAGGGTTGCTTTTGAAGATCTTGCAGAGAAGAACTGGGGGAAGGAGTGGTTACTGCGGTAGCTAAGGCTGTGTTGAAGGGCATGATGGTCACTTCTTTTTATAGTCAATGAGTTGCGAAGAGTCGATTCAAGAGTCAAAACTCGGCGGATATCCTTTCCAAAGCACTTTGACTTCTTTGACACGTCGTTTTTCCACTTCTTCGATCTTGAATGCTTTCGATCTCGTACACGTCGTCTTCTTTCTTGGTCACGCGTTGTAATTCGGGCAAGTAAAACGTTCCTTTCAACACTTCCCCGTTCATGTCTTCCAATTTATAGACGGGATTATGACGGCCACGCACACGTTCAGTGACAGTGGTCCAGTTTTGTAAGTAACCTTTGTCGAAAGTGCGTTTGGTTTTGCCAATGCGCACCCAATCTCCTGCTACCAACACTCCACCTTTATTTGGGACAGTCACTGTTGGGGACGTACCAAACAGGCGCTCGAAGACGGTCACTTCGTTGTCGGGAGTCACTTCTTGGGGGTGGGGGGGACACGTCCAATACTCCGATGGTAAGATTGGTTCTACGATTGGACTAGGTGTGGCAAGACGTCGATGTACTTGAGAGTGTGTTGATGCGTAAAATATTCCACATGCTTTCTTTCAAGGTGCGTTGAAAACGTTCCACGATGCTATCTTTGGTTTCGAGATTCTTGGTGGTGAAATAATGAATGTCTCGTTTCTTCAATTCTTTTTGGAAAGCTTGGTTCAGAATTTTGGTGCCTTTGTCGGTTTGCCATCGAAGAGGGTGACGTCCGCTTTGCTTTAAGACCAGTTTTAGGGCTCGCACTAACTCACTGCTCGATTTGGAAGTCAATGGTACGACCCAAGCAAATTTGGAAAAGACGTCGATGACACAAAACAAATATTTGTAGCCACGATTGTAGGTGGCCAAATGAGAGACATCGGTTAAATCGTCTTGCCATTGATGATCGATGCCCTCCACTCGGGTGCGACTTCTGGAAAATTTTCGTCGAATGGGTTTGTGTAAGGTGTATGTGGCTTGTTCTTGTAACAAGCGTTGCACTTGAGGTAAACGAACACTTTTCAGTTTAGTTTTGGAAGCACGATATAATTTCTGAACTCCTCCGTAACCTGCAGGATGGGATGGATCGTAGTAAATGCTGGCTAACACCTTCTCCATTTTTTGTTAATAAGTCATCCACTCTTCGCTGATGCTACTCTGAAGTGGTTCAGAAAATGCTTTACGTGTCCGATGTGCCACAGGAGTTGAAGTCTAAGGTTGTTTTGGTGGTAGAGGCGGTGGTGGTGGTGGTGGTAATCGAATGGCTTTGGTCTTCTTTTCTTTTTTTACTTCTGCTTTCCCTTCTTTCTTTTTCACGTCTGTCGAAAGTGGAGCGGACATCACCTTTTTATCCCAAGCTTTAATTTCTTCTCGTTGTGGTGAAGGGGAAGGGGCAACAAGGACGCTGAAATCTTATTAGGGATGGGAGCTGCTGACGGTGTTTGAAAGACTTCTCTTGCCTCTTCTTCCTCAGGCAACCGTGGGGCTGCATCTGCTTTGACCGCAGGGGGTGGTAGATGTGGTGGTGGTGAACTTTTCATCAGGGCCTTAAAAACTTTCAGAGTTGGCTGAGCTGTTTCGTCTAAAGCTTTCTGGTGAAAGAGTTGCAGTCGTTGCAACAATTGACTGTACCGTTGCGATTTTTCCGTTTCTGGCAAATCGCTGCGATCCATCAATGATTGCAGTTCGTGTTGTAACTGGGACATCTCGGTCAAATGAGGATTGGGAGGTAAATGCGGGGTCCGTTTTTCTTGCCAACGATGGCATTCCATCCAGCGTTTGGTATGCACTAAAGCCAGTTTTCGTCGTTCCATTGGATTTCAAGGGTCACGTCTGAGATCTTTTGATTTCAGAGGTCCCTTTTATCTTCTTGACCTTTTATCTCCATCCCAGGATTGTTGACATTGTTCCCAATACTCCTTTCAGAATAGGTCCTCCTACAGTTCCCAGCAAGGGTCCTAGCAGGGGTAAAATGGCAATTTCTCAGCGTTGTACCAAGATCTTTTTGTTTTGACGAATGGGTGTTTTCTTTTGGACCATTTGGCGAAGAACGTGTCGATGTTTGGCTAAGCATTTTTTTCTGATGTTCAGACAAAGGTATCGTGCCTTTCAAGACATTCAGACAACATTTGCTCACGGTATCGATGACATCGTTGGAGGCAGTTTGAATGAGTTTTTTTTTCGCATGGGTGGAGAAGCTTTGGACAGGACGGACAACATGTCACAATGTTTGACTAAACGAGGTGGCAGTCCTTTCCTTTTCTTTCCTTTGGGGGTAGAAGAAGGATGTCTTTTTTTGGGTGACATCTTTCTTGGTTGGTTCGTTGGTTCCGTAGCACACAGCAAAAAATACACTAACGTCGATGGCTTGTCACACGGTCTTTTATCCTTGTTTTGGGACTATCGCTTCGTCATAAAGGTAACGATGTGTTTTCCAAAATCGCCAAAGAATCCTCCTTTTTGGCGGCTCCTCTTTTTCTTTGGACGAGTGTGTCTTTTCTGGGGGTGACGTCGATGTTTGGCTAATGGCTTTTTCGGATGAAGTGACTGTCTTTTTCTTTTTCCTTTTCCTTTTTGGACAGAAGAACGATTATGGTGACTGTGTGCACTTCTTGGAGGGGACATCATTGGGCGTTCAGGATCACAACAACACAATACCTATCGTTTGCCTCAGGTCTTGTTTTATACTGGAATGCGTCGCCACTGATTGTCGGCTTGCCGTATCATTTTCATGGCAGGCATCACACGACGAGGAGGGGTTCGCAACGGACTCAATTGGGACAGTTCTTGCTTGGACGAATCCAGTAAACTCTTTAGCACACCCAATCTTTCTTGGACTTTGATTTTGGGGACGGGTACTTTGTGAGCAGCAGCCACTGCCGCTAAAGAGGAAGAGAGTGTCACCGCTGGAGGAGACATTTTTGGAGACACGGGTTTCCAATGTTTCATCAAATTAGGAAAGACGCGTGTCAGGTCGGGTTTGGCAGGCATCACCAGCAACGGAGGAGTGGAAGATGTTGAGACTACTGGAGACGCGGTCACCGTTGTTGCAGCAGGTCGTGGTTTGCGAATGTAAGGTTGCGTCCTTGCGGCAGTACCTCTCTTGCGGGTAGAAGTTGTTTTCTGTGGGCTTTTCTCTTTGTTTTTCTGAGGCTGTGACCTGGTCTCGACACCGTTACTCTTTTTCTTTTTCTTCTGGGTACGTTTGAGCGTGGCTTTTTTGCTGGGGACGCCTTTGGGAGCATTAGGATTCCATTTTAAGAGGGAACGAATGATGACACCTCCTAGAGAACCGCTTCTTCCAGGTTTCAAAATGATTTGCTTTTTGGTTTGAGTGTCAATGCGAGGATCGGCTAGTTGCGTCAATTCTACTTTGTTTCTCTCAAAAAAACGTTTGGCTTGATGTGGAATGTGAATGATACCTTGCTGTAATTGATGTGCTGTCACCGTAAACCATCGTAAGACTTATTTGAACTAGCTTCTAAGACACGAGCACGTATTTTGGATTTTTTTCGCGACCGATGCAGTACAAGGCACGAATCACTTTGACGGGAAGATGAGACTGAAGGGACGTTATGTTGACGATGTGTGAGACAGACCCCAAGTGACCGATGTTTTTATAGATTTTTTTGGTGGTTGTGGTTGTTGTTAAGTCTACGAAGTGGACGTGTACACGACAGGCCCTCCGTCTTAGCACCAGTGGTGAAACAGATGGGTACGAAATCGCAAATAATCGGGGATAGTGGGTTTCAAATCCACGAGTTAATAGGCGTGCATGGTTTGAGTGGCATCGTCGTACGCATGAGTCAGCCAAGGTGTTCCTAACTGTTTGGCAAAGACTTGCACTTGCGATTTATCTCTAGGGCTTTTAAACAACACCACGTAATGAGCACTGAGACTGATGGTGCGATGGGCTTTACTTTGTTGAAATAAATTTTAGTGATGTAAATGACACTGGCATTACTATGATGCCCTTTGCGCGTAAACCAGAGTTTAATTTCTTCTTCGTCTTCTCCTAACTTGTCGTCAAAAATAACCAAATTGGTTTGACTAGGGTCGGACACGATAACGTCGTCTTCGCCAGGAATGCCTTCCACAAAGACGATGGAAGTGTCTTGACTTTCTCGCAGAAGTCTGTACGCCGATTGCCACTCTTTGTAACACCACACGATTCGTTGAGGTGCACGATCGATCAAATGTTGTTTATGTTCGATCAAACGTTTGACAAATTCGGTTTTGCCTGAACAGATAGGTCCGGCAGTGAGCATGTTAATGGGATGGCGAGGATACAAGGCCTCCCAACTAGTCCGATCTACGTGTTCGTCGATGACTTTGACAGTGGAGGAAGAGGGAGCAGAAACAGTAGAGTTAGCCATAGTAGTAGTGTAAGGAATGTAACTTTTGACACGAAGACAGACAAGACAAGAGTTTTAATACTTTTTTTCAGGACGCGTTTATTGCCATCTTTAATTGTGAACAACACGAAAGACAAAAATACATAAAAGCCAAATGGTTAAGTACATGAATAAAAGACACATCAAAACGATCATAGTGGAATATAAACAAGTCTCTGTTCAACAACATTTGTGGTGATCAAGAGGTGGTATCGTAGGGACAGTGTGTAATGTTCTTAAAGTCTCTACACTCCTTGGCACAGTCATACAGTATCCTCCTCGAATGGTCTATCGGTGATGCTAATGACGGTCCTGTCCTGTCTTGAAGGGAGTGGTTCTTCGTTTTCTTCTGGCACTGTCACTAACACAGGTTTAAAAGTGACTTTTTTCACTGAACGTTTTAATTTTTTAGGGTGATAAATCTTGGGCATAGTGTGCTACTTCTTTTGTCCAAACCTCGAAACCCCAACTTTTCCAGTCACGTACATCTTTCCAGTGAGGGTGTAAGTTACAAGCTACACATACATCATCGTACACATCTTCAGTACCTAAAAGTTGACGAATCTTTCTTTCCTGTAGATGTTGTATTGAAGTATCGAGATGAAAGCACAAAGCTTTGAGCAGAATTAGTTTTTCGTGTGCATTTAAAGTGACAACTTTCATGCTTATTGGAGTGGTATGTACTGTTCGTAAAGAGTCCACAAGGAATCGGCTGGTAAACGAAATCCCAGAAAGCAAGTCACTAAGACATACACCACACGTCGACCCCAATTCAATGGACACAGTCCTTGTAAAATACAATGGTAATCCTCCACCATTTGAATAGTGTCATTGATTTTCTTCCACTGAATCTGTTGTATCACGAATGATAAAAGTCGTGGCATGGATTCCGTTTTTATACCTCTTTTTGTCGGAGACAATAAGTGTACTTTCTGCACAGAGATGGTCGTACTCCAGTGGCAAATTTAGTGTGTTTGGTCACTAACTTGCACATCACACACCGTTCAGAAGTTTCGTCTTGAACTAAGTTTACGCTGTGTAAAAGCTTTTGGTAACCCTCTAACGATTCTTCTGGAATTCGTTGCAGTAAGTCTACCTTATAGTACATAAAATCACTAACAACAAGCCAGTCCTTCTCAGCATTTGATCAATGTCTGACCACTGAAACACTTTCATCAGAATCAGTCCTTTTATAGCATTCAGGTACCAGTGGTTCAAACATCGGTGACGTAACGGATACAATTGTTCTTTGCGTTTCATTTGTATTTTGACCAACTCGCGGTAAATGCGTTCTCTCAACTCCACAGGCAAACCACGAATGTTCTCTTGTAAAGTATCCATGACTATGTCAGTCAAACACTTCTCTTAGAGCGAAAGTAACGAATGTAGCGAGTAATTTCTGGCCACTGCCATTCCAGGAAACGGTCAAAAATGTCAATAAAATCTTCAAATGTAAATGGTCTAAAGCGGAATATTCGGACAAACGCACCCTTGATCCAAATCTGACTTGTTTGTTAACTTTTGTCAATATCCTCTTGTGAATTTCTAGACATAAAAGTTCCTCAGTCACCCATTAAGATTTTGGTCTGGCAAGTCCCTGCCAAATGTCCTTGTAGATCTTCTCTTGCAATACGTTTGGTAATGTTTGAAGATTATTTTTCCAATGGGGTTTAAATACTTGTCTAGGTGTTGTCCAACGTTTGACTCCTAGCCAAGCAGCTGGTTTCTTAAACGACATGGTATGCCCACTTCAATGACAAGGTCTCACTAAAGGTAGGTAGTGAAAGTCTGGAGACCATCGAGCATGTTCCAGGTAAGGGCAATCTTTCTTCTCCCACTCGTGAAGTGACACACTGCAACTGAAGCACTTGACGTTATCCCCTTCGCCTAAGTAGATAAATCCGGCTCTAGCTAATTCTTCGGGGATAGGTCCCCCCAGATATTTTTGGCCAGTTTCCACGGAAGGTTTGGATCCGACTTTCAAAATCGCAGTATTCAGGCAAACGCACAGGGAACGAATATTCGTCTTTCACAGGTTAATTTCGATGAGGGTACGGTGAAATATGCAGGAGTTTGCTCAGTTTTGGATGACATCCGTAGGATGGTAGACGCATGGTTTCATAATGATGACACCCACCATGAAAGCCAGTGAAGTGAAAAGGTGAACTGTGACGAGTGGCATCGCTTTCGCATCCGTGAGGTTTGACACGCACTGCATCACTTTCCATGGTAGGTATAGCAAAGTTCCCATTATGTGATGCTGAATCACTGGTCATAGCGTACGGTATCCCTGTCATCGCAAGGAACAGCATCGTACTAGAGTTTCTCGTTGGATTTGAGTCTTACACTTGATACTTGCTGTTTGAAAGGATTCATCTTTCTCGCTTGGCGTTGGTAGTGACAATAAACTATCGGTCTTGGACGTTGTCCCTTTTTATACTAGTCGTAATGAAGTCTCGAGTTTGTACATCGTCCCTTTTGTATGACCAGTTTTGGAAGTCTTCCTTTTTTCTTCTTGGACATCGGTACTACATTTTCTAAGGTACCGTTATACCTGAACCGTAGTGTGATGGGTAGAAAGACCATAGTAAGGTAAGAACAGTGCGGAGACCATTGAGTATGTTTCAGAATAGCAGAATCTTTATACATACATCGATCCATAAGCAAATTCAGACCGCAACTTAACCACTGTACTTCGTATCCCAATCCAGTCTCAGGTCCCAAGTAGACAAATCCTGTTCTAGCTAAAACATTCGCAGTAGGTAATCTTTCCCTATCCGTGGGCCATTTTTGAAACGTTTCCAATCGACTGGCACAACTGCAATAGTCAGGCAAGAAAACAGGAAAATGGCATGCTTTGAACTTGGAGTTCTCTGTGGGTTTCTCAGTCGATTCTTGCTGTGTCGAAGTCATTCTTCTTTTTGGTGACTATCGTCTTGGAACCATTGTTTTTTTAATACCAGCGTGACCGTACGGTAAAGTGAAGTGATTGGGAAGCCGTACTCGCTTCTGGTACAGGATTTGATAGACGTTTTCCAAGGACCGACTGACGATTTAGTGCGTGGGTAAACGCACAATCTTGTGCGGTTCGTGAGTGGGCACTTTAAAATTTCCATCCTCTCCAGATTGCAAGGCTTCTTTCAAGACGCCAAAGTTCACCACTTGACTGGTGCGATAATTGAGAGTCAATCCTTTCACTTTACACTCTGTGTGCACTTCTCTTAGTGGGTCTCGGTATTCGTAGCCGTAATTTTTGGAACTGCCACTTGCAAAATTTAGAATTTGTCGTCGGGATGCTCGTCCGTCAAGGCTCCTAAACGGTCTCCTTCGATGTTAGGGTGTTGTTGACCCAGACGATTGATGTAGATGCAACTGTCCGTGTCAAAATATAGCACACGATCTCCTAACAGTTCTAAAGCTTCCTACAGTTTTAAGCGAGCATGGGCTGTCACGTAAGCCGCAATGATGACATATCCAAATTCGTCGGCTTCTACAAAGTCCAGTTCTTCTTCGTAATTGACTAAGATCAAGTCCTCACGAACGACGTCCACGTGTTTCATGTATTTGGTTTTGTCGTGAATCATCTGGAAGTAGAGGGAGGGTTATGTCAAATACTCCGTCTTGGGTAAACACGGTCGTTGTGCCATTGTGCCCCACATACAATTTAACATCATTTTGGCAAACGATCGCCTTCCTTCGTTTTTCTCGACGTGGTCTAAAGTGATGCCTTGCTACTCCCCCTATTTCTCTTTGAATTTTCTTTGGCCTTCGGGAGTGTGGCACCAGGAAGGATAGCCGCTGGCTTCTTGTTTCAGTTTTAAAGAGGCATTCACGTAGTCTGCGATAATGTCTTTTTGAGTCTCGTCGCCCTTGTGGTATTTTCCTGTCTTGGGAAAGTGATAAATTTCGTACACTTCTGACAGTTGGTATCCCAGGTCCAGAGCTTTGAACAATTCCACGCTGACCCACGTTCCCGTCAAGGCACGTTCATCCTGGCTGTGCTGACAAAGTCGGTCTTCTTTGCACGTTTCGGCACAAGTACGACACGAGGGAAACATCAGTTTTCCTTGGCAATGATGAGGTAAAACTGGATGGTACAAGTTCGTGGGAGGCAAGACTTTGCACTTGATCAATCCTTCGTATTGTCGAATATTTTCAGGTCGATGTGTTCAATCAGCAATTGCCAGTGTCCCGCGGGAAAGTGACAATATTTGCACAAGAACGGATACATAGAACACACGTCCAAGTATTTGATTTCCTCTCCTTTCTCCTCGTCGGATTGGTACATCAAACAGGTGGCATTCGTCCGTCCTCCGTAGAAACCGCTCAGCGGGTTCAGTGGGTCCACCAACTTGTAACTTTCGAAGATGCGCTTAAACTCAGGATCAGTTTTCAAACGGTGATCGTACTCATGTTCCCACATTTCTACCACTCGGTATCCTTGCTCTTCTAACTTCAAGCGTCGCTGATAAGTGGCCTGGTACAAGTCTTCCATGGTCCGTTGTAAAAACTGATTTGTCGTGTTACGTTGAGGGTAGCAGATGAGATATCCGTGAAATAAGCACCCATTAAACACGTACACGATCTTGGGGTTTTCTAAGTCCCAGCCATCCACCGAATACCTTCCGATGGCTTTTTCGCCTCCCCCGTGCAAGCATGTTGGATCCATTTGTCTTCCTTGTCGCACAAATAATGTAACCAGCATAGGGCTTCGACCAAGTATTGACGTTTGACAAAATTGGTCGTTTAAGGACTTATGACAGCCAAGGTGCTTTCGGGCATGAATCGTTGGTGGTACACTAAGGAACACGCTTCAGAATGGTGCAGGCTTCTTTCGAAGGATTGATCCCTCCGTGCTCCATGAACAGTTCTCGAAATTTTCCACAGCAACATCGTAAAATGTTCACGTCGGAACGACAATATTTTAACATTTCTTCCTGAAAGTCAAAGGGGTCCGAGACGTGAATGTGGTACCAAGCGTAGAAAGCTTCTCGTTGTTCGGTACGCATGTTGTCGGGATCGTAGTATTGAGCCTCAGGCAAATGGGGATAGAACGGCATGTTGATTGGCTTCGGTATTGAAAAAGTGCGGACAATAGCCTTTGGCCATTTCTGTCATTCCGAACGTTTTAGGCATGCGACTCAAAGGCATGGCCAAGTAACTCATCGAATCTTTAAATTGCACTTGTCCCACTTGCATGGAAATGATTTTGGCTCCGTTGAAAGTCACTTTAGGACGTTCGGTGCCTTGTTCCGTATAGTATCTGAGAAGAAATTGCCCATCGTATCCCGAGAAATTGTGAGCCATCACCGTGGCACAGCGATGACAATCTCCGCAACGTTCGATGTCTTCTTCGATCCAAGTCTCGTCGATTTGGTCTAAGATCCATTGGGCGAAATCGGCCAGTGTGTTTGGTCCCCAAGAATTTTTTCACGTCCTCCAGAAATCTTTGCTACAGTGAGGACAATGGGTAAAGATATGCTCTTGGATGCACTTCTCACAAGCTCGGTGAGCCACGCAGAAATTAGGAATGTGAATGCCAGTTTCTTGCATGCAATCGAAATCGAAAAAGATCAAATTTCCTTTCTTCTGGTCATTATCTTCTTCTTCTTCATGTTTGGATTGGTATTTTTGAATGTAGCAAGTCCACGATTTGGCGACAAATGTGACATCGCTTCATTCCTGAACATACGTGCGCCTTGGTATTATTGGTTCGTATGCCTTGTCCACAAGTAGGGCACAATCTCAGGAGTTGACAAGCACATTTCTTCTGTGAACCTTGCGTCTTTAGATGTTGTTGGTAACAGGTAGGGCTGACAAACGTGCGCTGACAAGATGGGCAATGCACTCGTTCTTGTCCTTCGTCTAGACAGGGTTTAGAGGACAAGCATCCTGAGCATTTCGATCCACAATGCTTGTGTTGTACTCGATGTTTATAGCCATAGTCACATTTCCCACAGTAATAACTGTACAACAGGAATGAGGTGATACTGGTAATGACATCGAAATGTTCATCTTGATGATAGACGTGAATGTATTTTCCGTTGTTGAAATCTTTGCCTCGAAACAACAGAGGTCCGCGCACTTCTTGAGGGTGTACTTTCAAGGTGTATCGTGGAGCCAAGACGTCTTGCAACTTTTGTATTTCAAGAATGCCACAAGCGGTGTCTTTGGATATCCCCTCTTTCTGTAACAGGAGTTCTGCTTCTCTTCTTTGTTTGGCTCGGTCCGATCGTTGAATAGTTTTCCAGGTTCTTTTCCATTCTGTCGTGTCGTTGGCACGGGCTAAACATATCTGGTCTTGGGTGTTGTTAATTTGAACGATGCTACGCTTGATGCTGCGAAGGTCGTCCACCAAGAATACCTTTTTGCCATTGCCTGTCCCTTGGAGAAGAGAAACGTGGGTCTTGAACAGTGTCACTTTACGTCGGTGACGTGAAACTTGTCGTTGGATTGTTGCACATGTTGAATCTCGTCCATGGCTTTGGAAGGTGTCAATTCTGCTTGGCTGCTAAACTCGATCCAAACGGGGGACTTCAAACTGTCGTGATGAATGGAAAGTCTCAAGAGATCGTCTCCTTTGGCTTCACATTGCTGTTTCAGTGTGGTTAACAAAGAATCACACACATCGGCGATGAACCCTTCTGCTTTCTCCAACGGTCCGTCGGACTTGAAATCTTTAAACTTCACCGTGTACATATAGGCCGTGGTTCTAAATTTTCTAGGGGAGCGTTTGTCCGTCTCTCGAATGTGGTAGTACTTTTCAGGGTTTACTGATGGTGATGGACTTTGACTTGGTGTAGACTCTCTGGGTCTGGATTCTAGTTCTCTCATCTCATCTTCAAAATCGCTGGCATGAATTTGAGCCAAGACTTCAGCTACTGTGCGAGGCGATAAATCACGTTTCTGCCTCTTACTTTCTTCTCCTTTCTTTACGAAATGATGTGATCGTTTCATCTTGACTGCAAAAAGTCAAATGACTACATTTGAAACGCCATGGACCCCTATATATCCATGTCTAGTTCAGTGTATATATAAAGGGCTGGTACCTTCCCTCTCAGTATTCATTTCACTCTCACACCGATCAGCACGATGGAAGAGCACATACAGATCGAACTTCTGATCAGAGTTTTGCGAGGTGTCATACGAAAGTTTTCTTCAGACAAGCCGACGGACTACTCCCCTTCCTTTCGACATAAAAGTCAAGATACTTGCTATATCTGTCAGAAGAAAGGGCATTGGGCTACAGAATGTCCAGACCGTCAAAAGCAAGATCAGTGTCAAAAGAGACAAAAGTCAGGATACCTGTTATCATTGTCAAGAGAAAGGCCATTGGTGTTCAAACTGCCCTAAGAAACAACTGGAGCTGGAGGAAGAAGAAGAGGTGCTCTCGGCAAAGGAAGAACCCCGTCACGTTCAGAAAGAGAAGACAGAAAAGAAAAGAAGAAGAGAAAAAATTCAGGAAGAAGAGGAGGAAAAAACTGTGAAAGTAAAGAAATTCAAAAAAAAAACAGAGAGAGAGAGAGAGAGAGTGAAAGAAAAAAGATATAGAAGAAGTATATTGAACTTTTTTAAAAGTGTTGTGTTGTGTTGTGACATTGAATTATATAAATATTTGTACCAGAATAGACCATACTAAAAAAAAAACAAAAAAACACAAGCTCAGGAACGAGAAGCAATCTGCTTTAACTGCCTTAAGCCTTTGCCACGGCCAAAGCCTACTTCTAGACTTGCTCCCGTCAATGATATTTAGAAATTACTAGGGGTGGTATCTCCGGTGTACTAACAGGGTTAGACTGTTTGGCTCGGGAAGGTCTTTTTCTCTTGGGTCGTGATGAAGAAGTCTGATACATTTGTTTCAGACTTCTTAACTCTGCCAATATGACCAAGAGTACCGTTACCGTTTGAGGTTCACTGTTCTCCTTCTCTCCTAGACTTTGTTTCTTCTCTACTGCTTCTTCTTCTTCCTGTCGTTTCCTTCTTGCCTCTTCTTCTCGCTGCTGCTATTCAAGGAGAAAAGCTTGTTCTGCCTCTTTCTGCTGTTGTAAAATTTTCTCCAATTCTTCTTTCTGTCTGTTTCAAATCCTCGACGTGTGGTAAAGAAGGAGAAGGTGGTGAAGGTACTGGTACCGGAACAAATTCTTGCGAAGAGAGAAAACCTACTAAATCCCAGTTGAAATCGGTCTCTTCTTAGTTTTAGTCATGTTTCACAAAACAATGTTGCATCGATTCACTGCGCTCAGACGCTAGCGCACCTATATAGGGAATGTGACGTCACAGGTAGCTCTCTCCGGATTGGAAGACAGACTCCGCGAAGTGACTGAATTTTGTAACGCTTGTTGGGATTGGTGAACAATTTCAATCCGTTTCGATCCTGTCTTCCACTATAAATAAACGCGGTTCACTTCATTCCCTTCACCTGTTCTCGTCACAAGGTGTGGACCAACGTTGAATCCTCTACTTTTGTATCGTCGTTGTTTTTCTGTACGGACTTACCCATGTATGTTAAATCAAAATGGACAATTATCAGGATCACCGATACGACTGTTTGGAAAAGAAGATGCTATGTGGAGACACAGGGCTGTCTGAAGCGAATCCTCATTTATGGACCAGAGGTTAGACGAAGTTTGAAAAAGAGAAGAAGATCAGTGAGATGCTTTCTATGTTAACGAACTGGTGTTAATATAAAACCAAAGGCCCTTTCCAGGGCCACTTTCATCTGTCTCGAAAAGATATTAAATCTTTCTTGCCTTAGTCCTCTCACTTTGTTCTGATTTTTATATTTTAGGGGAAAAAAATTATATTTTTTTATTTTATATATTTTATTTATTTTATATATTATTGCTTTCAGGGTTATGTGTTATCTATGTGCTGTCTATGTCTCTGTCTCTCTATTGTATTTGACCCTACCTAGAGTAGCTGCTTGTATTCAGGTCAACCACTTGCTACAGTGTTGCAAGTGTCCAGTACCGTGACGTCATCCTACCTGTTCAATTCCTATTGTTCCTATACAAAATTCCCATTGTCGCTATACAGGCCCAGGGTTTTGATTTTGACGCTATAAATCTTGTCGCTATACAGGCCCAGAGAAGTCTGTAATGTATTTTTCCCATTGTCGCTATAAGGGCTCGGCTGTGCCATTTGTCGCTATAAATCTTGTCGCCATAGTGCCGGAGGGGGAGGGGGTCTGTAATGTATTTTCCCATTGTCGCTACGTTACCCCACTATACTACTGACGAAGCTTTGGTCTCTTTCTTACTCGCGGGCTAGAGTTTTAATATTCATTTGGATATTTTTAACAAGAAAATTCTAAATAATATTGTTGCGTTTTCTTCTCTTATTTTCTAATTGAACAACCGCAAGAATTTTAAATGTAAGCAAACTGTACTTTCTGGCCCTATCCCAGCGATGAAAAGTCTAAGCAGTATTCCCCAGATTTACAAAACAATTCAATTCCCCAGTAATATTAATAAAGAAAATGAATGTTCAGATATCTAAACTTGTGCCTTAAAAATATTTAAAAATATTCCGTAAACAAAATATCTGTGTCTATAGCTGACACGGATATTGGGTGAGTTTGGAATTTTGGATAATATACATTATAAAATGTCTCATCTCTGTATCATCATTGCTGTAGATTGGTACGAGAACAACGGATTCAGATGTTTTTATTCTTCGGTTTCTTAGACCCTTTTATTAAATCGTTGCGCCTCGAAGTCAGCACTTTGTGACAATGCGCAAACTCACATGAAGTTTAAATGCTGTAGTTACTGTCCCCTAATTACCTGTTACCTTGACATGACTCCTTGAGACTTTGTTACTTAATCTGGACTTTTCAAACTTTCAAAACAAGATTTCAGGGGCAAAGTGCTCCGTCTGTCTGTCTGTCTATCTCTGTCTTATGTTTGTTGTCACTTTGCACGTCTGCTTCATCTCAGAACTTTTTGTCGAACATTCTGTCCAAAATACTTGTTTGTCAGCCTCAACTAAATATTATTTCTCAGCCATGGATATCTTGAAACACTACCAAAGTGCTGATCGCTACATAAGGTGCTCCCTTATTATCCCCTGTGGGTAATGCAACCATTTTCACCCAATATGACTGTATTTCTTAATGGTATAAAATTTGTGTTGACATTTTTGAATAATTTTAAAATTTTTGCAATAAATTGTTTCCCATCTTTCGTAAGCGGACTAAGCTTTAATATTTCAAATTATAAATGTAATTACAGACAGGGTTTGCGATTCCGTTACGTCTAAGGACTTAAACTATGTGACAAGGCAAGGTAAAACCGAACAATCATTCAAATTTCCAAAAATATAATTTTTTTCCCCTAAAATATAAAAATCAGAACAAAGTGAGAGGACTAAAAATAACTTATATGAATTCCTAGAATGACCTAAATTGTACGATCAATTTCACATAAATCCACTGATCCTCCAAATGTATTATGAATGAAGGTTCTAATTAGTTTATGTGCTAACGTTCAGACATCACTGAAGAATCACAGTTTTAAATCTAAATGTCTTTACTTAAAAGTAACTCCGAGAAAGTAGAATATTACTGAAGAGCTTAACATTTTCACATAATACGAACGTATTATTTAAATATTTAAGTCCTTGAATAAATAATCAAATATGTCTTGACTGTTTGAATTAAATGTTTTCCACTCTGTTATTCCAAATAACAATATTTTTAATAAGTAGCTATTCCCCCCTCTCTCTCTCTCTCTCTCTCTCTCTCTCTCTCTCTCTCTCTCTCTCTCTCTCTCTCTCTCTCTCTCTCTCTCTTTCACACACACACACACACACACAAAACTGGCACAACTGAAGAATAATCTACGTGGTATTTGTATTTTTTATATATAGTCTTAATATACGCACCAAATCATTAAAATCTCAATAACTAAAAGATTCTCGAACAATTTGAATAACATTAATTTAATATAACTCATCAGGTATGGCCTGACCTTCTCAAATTATTTGAACCAATCAACAATTACATGGTGCATGATTCCTCTACATCACAAACACACACCTATTATCACATGATTCTTTCGTGGCCTCCAATCAAGCTAAATGCGTGGTGTACTTGACCGAATTAGTTGTTGACTTGAACTGGTTAGTCTGCCTTGAATTAAGAATGAAACTCTACACGTATTTTATATGTACTTACTATAGTACCGACCAGCCACCGAATTCAGAGAATTAAAATATAAACTTCATAAACCCAAATGATTGAAATGAAACTTTATTATTAATAAGTGATACATATATCCGTAGCACCTTCCTCTTAAAACAGAATAAAAATTTATGCAATAAAGCTTTCTTCTATCGAATGTCAAACATATATGCAATTAACATTGCATAAAATGCAATAATGCGCATATGCAGGCAAATTTTCTTTTCACTTGACGTGTCTGACATCGATTTTATATGATTGTAACATCAGACTCCAAAGTAACAATTTTTGATTCTTATTCTTCATTTCATTAACAAAAGTGCGTAGGTTCTGATCGCTAAAGACAACATTCAGGGAAGGAGTTGCATTAACATACACCTCAAATTGTTGAAAGGCCATCATCAAAGCCAAATACTCCGTCTCTTTAGTGGAATAATTTATATGGTCCTTATTCAATTTCTTTGAAAAAATTGCACACTGGATGATCTACACCATTACCGTCTTCTCGTAACAGTACTCCACCATCCCCTACGTCACATGCATCTACATACATTTTGAATGATATCGTGAAACCTCGAGCTGAAAGAACTGGTGCTCTTTGAGCGTGGCCTTTAACTGATCAAAAGTCTCTTTATATTTTTCTGACCAGTGAAACTGTCTTGCTTAACAATGCAAGAACAAGTTCCTTTTACCGTTCACACGAAATTAAACGGACTTCTTAAAATCGCTCTACTTTTATTCGATTACACATGATAAGTTTCTTTTCTATCTTTAATTTTAAGGATATTTCTATTTTTATTTTCACGAGGATGTCAAAACTTAATCTCCAAGGAAACCTGCTGATTTTTACTTTGTATAACTAATGCCCAACACCATCAGTAGTCGCATTTCATTGGGACTTGAAATCAGAAGATTGTATTCAGTTACGTTATAAAGGCGAGAATTATACTTGGAAAATAGGTTTGCATGTACATAAGGTAAACGATTGCACTGCAATCTATTCCCTTATGTTGAAGTTAGAAGTGTCTTTAATTTACCATCAATCAGTAAGATGATCCAAAAATGGTGAGAAATCTGGAAATGTCATCATGAAAAGCATCAAACTACTGTAAGGTATTGTGTTCTAGAGAGATTCTGAGTTTGAAAGAGGCAACAGGCTCGGAATCAGACAACAGAAAGATGATGGACACAGATCCAGCAAAACGGGAGTGATTGGTGGGTGGTGGGGGTGATATGGACGTATGGAAAGGAGGAGGAGGCAGTAGACATTTTTTCACTTTCACTCTCATGATTCATAATTATATGATGTAAAACGAGAAACCTCGTCAGCCTGAATATAACAGGGTCTGTAATCAATACATAGATAAATTATCAGGCATTTTTGTTTTGGACATTGTGATAGTAATAAGACCAAAACAAACAATGGTAACATAATAGCCAATGTTAACAATTAAAAGCAAGAAACTCACAAGGCATATGTACAGTGTAAACAAACATGGTAAGTTGTATAGAGAGAATATTGACACAGCTACTATTGTTTTAATAGATTAACAAACCTGACCATAATGTCACCCTTTTCTACTAAGCACATTTGTCAGAAAAGAGTTCATGAACAAGTAGATAAAAATCTCACGGATCCAAATATCAGTACCTGGACATTATTGTTTCTTTTCAGTAAACATCCTGTTGTACCCAATATTCAGATCTCAGCCAATGGGTTTACAAATATAGAAGTAAAACAAAAGTTCCCGACCCAACGAGTCTATTAGTTCTAAAAAAAACTTAAATGATATAATAGCACCAATTATTCTGGGTATATGTGAAAACCTGCTTCTGTAAAATCCATTACCCAGTAAAGACAGCAAATGTCTCTCACATGTTCAGAAATGGGCGTAAAAACAATCAAACCTTTGCCCTATTTCGCAAGTCATGGTAACAATTGTAACTTAATATCGTGTAAGGTACTAAAATGATATTGGAATATATATGATTTTTCGACTTGGTTTCTTCAAAATAAGAACTTGCGCAACACAGCTTGCCCTTTTGGTTTGAGTACTTTCAGATCCAAATGCTAAATGAATGCAAACAGGCTAAATACCCCTTCATTTCATACACAGCCGTTGCCAGTGTAAAGCATAAAACTGTATTCATTCACCCCTTTAATATTTCAGACACAGCAGTATCAAAACAAGCTTTTCTCAATGCTAGATTGCAACAGGTTGCTCTGGAAGGTCAGATCTAATGTTACATCAATAGGGATCACAAAGGAACAATCATGTCCGTTACTATATTTGGTCTAATAGTATGACTTTCCAAGTCAGCCTTTTAGTAAATGACACTGCTTCATATATAATTATAATAAATAAATTAGATGGTCTTAAAAAGATTAAGATTAAGATGGGCAAAAGGATTGGAAAAATGAGCGGGAATTTAATCAATGAAATATCAACACCGCAAGGTTGCAATAGCTACAAATCTTATACCATTAAATGCATCCTCGATCGACAAGGTTTTCAAATTGTCAGTAATGAAACCTCTTTATGTTTAAATATTTTTAAATGTCTTCTTACTGAAATTGCAAATTATTCAAAGCAAATTATCGGAATCATTAAAATAAATATCAAAAGTAAAATAACAAGTGCAGAAATATTGATTTCATGGTCTTAGTAGCACCAACACTGGAATATCGTTCAGGTATTTGTGACTCATGTTCTAACAAAAACAGAGTATACAAAGAGAGGGTAATTTCAAAGAAATGCGACATTTAGAGATCCAAATTAAATGCAGCATTTGGAGTTCCAAATTATTATTCACGTCACAAAAGTGTACCAGAGATGCCGGATGGTTTCCGCTGGCGAACTTCACAACTAATTCTATTTCAAAAGATTGCATATATTCTTGAGGCAATAGCAGTGTCGCAATACAACTACAACAGAAATCATATGGCTATTAAACGATTCAATAATATTAAAGACATCTATATACAATAATTTTCCAAAGACATTATTTCATTCGAACTTCGTTCATGAACAGATTATAAAATCTCCAAACCTGGAATGTTTCAGTAGTTCAATGGGGAATATTTACCAAATAAATCTTTATTTTGTAACTGTTTCTTGTACATGTTCACATAACGCATTGTCTTAACCTTGTAGCCCGTTAAACACTAACATTTTAATACGTTTTAAAATCTCATTCACTTAAAATGAGCACCTACGTTATCTATAATGTTTTCTAACAAGCCCAGAAGTGAATGCTTCTTGACAGCCTCGCGATGGATATAGCAAAAAATACAGATATATAGACAAACTGATCTACTTTCAACAGGCACTATTTTCAGTGTAATGTTGCGTACGCTTGGAACTACTGGTAGAGCTAGCAGAGGCGTCCGACGATTTTTCTCGGGCAAGTCGGAGAACACGACTGTTTATTACAAAGGAGATCATGATAAAAATACCAAGAGACGCATTCAATACAATGAAAACGTAAGAAAGAGCAATTTCGTTAGTCCACTGATACAGAAATCCAAAGATCCAAGTTATTCCAGTGAGGGACGAGAGCTTCGCGAAGATGACAACGTTATTTCTATCGTTTTTGACATTTTTGTCTACATTGGGTAATGAACGGACCTTATGAACTACTACAAGGAACATGAAAAGGTTAGACAGAACGACAAAACCAACAGGCAGAGCAAACGTATAACCCACCATGATTCCACTGGAGATATAACAGATTCCCAATCCGTAGCCAATCTGTGCCATACCTGACTCGGCTAAGCCTTTAATAACATTGATCAAAACTAGCAAACATGAGATCGTAAAGACAGTTAACGTGTATTTGACAACAGTCTTGGACGATGATACATTTAAGTTCGGTTTATTCAATCTGACAAAGACCTTGAACATGTGAAACGTGCATATGTTCAGCCATAGTACAGCTGAAAGCCAAAAGAAGTGAATCAGAATCCCAACAAGTTTACAAGCCCATCCTGAAAAGGTGTCAGCAGATATGAATATAAGATATAGTATTTGTGCAAAAATCAAGTGAACAGTTAAGACCATGTTGTTCTTCCCGGGAACTGTCTGTAATATACGAAAGCGCAAGTAAATAATAAACGTAACAACAAGACATATTAAGGATAATCCTGTGCAAACAACTGATAAAATTGTTTCTACACTAATTCGCCTCTTGTCAGCTGATGACGTTTCATTAAAAGATGCTATATAGTTTTCGCTGCATATGCGTATGTTATTTTTACTGTCATTTGTCGTGACGAATTCAGTCATGTTCAGGTAGAGATTCAGTTTCGGCAAGACCACGCCATACTCCATGATCGAAAATTCGTATTCTTCCTTCATAATCTCGATTAGCGTGCACGGCAAAATGTCGAAAGGTAGACTAATCAAACCACCGACGGCTGGACAATACCAAGCATCATTAGGTGCTATATGTCGTATGATAGTTTTGTTGTCTCCTTTACTTGGGTATGCATATAGAAGTAACTCAGATAATGGTAACGAATTTCGATCGTCTATCGCATGGAAAAGGCCTTCTGAGAGACCCTTACTAATGATAGGTATCAGAGCAAATGAATCCTCCTCGATGTATACTAACTTAGGATGAATCGTATATACTGTGTTTTTGTTTATCGTGAGTCTCATTGCAGCATTTGTGATGTTCTGTACAAACGCATACATTCTCTCATACGAATAATAGCGTCTGACTTGAAATATCCATCTTGACGCAATATACTCAATTGTTGACAGATTTACATAATACTCTGCCTCACTTTGGAATTCCGTTATGAAATCGCTGTAGTTATAGTCTGTCTTGTAAACTGTTTCCGTGGAACATACTTTTACTGACGGTATGCTTTGTTCCAAAACTTCAAAAAACCATGTAGTTATCTCATCAATAAGTGCTTTGACTTGATATACATAACATGGTTCGTCAATACTGAACCCAAGAACGAGTTCAAATTTAGCATCTTTCACTTCACGGAATAAGTGTACACATTCCTTGTTGATCAGACGTCTTGTGGAAGAACAATACAGGTTGCGACACTCTTTCTGAAACGAAAACGATAATTAAAGCTATGTGTGATAATTTTTTTTGTTCTGCCCATTGACTTTTGGTAATGTAATGTACTAATGACGGTAATTGCGAGTATGCTTGTTTTTGGTTAGTATTAAGGTAAACATCTAATGTAAGATCCCGTGTGTGCGTGCAGTAGGTAATAAATATCAGATTCGACAATGCACGGGTTACTTGCTGTAACAACTAATCAAGCTACCGCAAGCAGTACAAACTGACAAGTGAACAGTTAAAACCAAAACCGATGCTGTTGTCACAATTCAAACTTTTAATCACTTTTAAATGATAAAATGTTGGGATTGTAATGACAATGATAATTTTTATTCATTATAAATTAAGCTTTATTGGTTAACAGTCTGTCAATGTGACTGTGTGTATTACCTCGTATGGGTCCAGAATTTGTTCTCCTCCGCAGGACATTGGTTCCTCAATGGTTTCTGGTTCCTTTACATTATGCATGAAATTCAGAAGGGCCGAAAAAGAATTCCCTCCGTCAAATTGTGGTGGTATTTTCCGGGTATACGTGGGATTTACCGAATTATGATCTCCATAATCATTACAAAGCATGCAATACACATTTGCATACAGTCGGTCAATGCTTTGATATACAGACCCTATATTCATAGTACAAGCTTTTGCAATGATTTCGCTGTTTCCTCGCCATTTGCCGGTCACGTTACATTTTGTAACCATAGGTGTACAAACAGATGTATGATGTTCATCAGCATCCTCTGGCTTGTAAAGAATATTACATTGTTTTTGGTCTATAAATTGCATGATTGTATGCATGTTTTGTGCTTCTGAACTCACATCTGCCCAGCAACGCAAGACTATGCTCCAATATATTAGGTTACTGGCTGAAATTTTGTTGCATTCTGCGCAGTATCTATTTTTGTAATTTATTCTTTTAGATTCATCTGATACAGGGATGATATCCGAAAAATCTTCTAGAGTTGTCGGACGCTTTGGCCGAACACATGCTTCTATTTCAGTTTCGTTTGATGAGTAAAGACATTTAGATACAAAGTAATAACCTTCTCCTAGAAGAAAAGAATGCGATTCTTCAACAAATGCTGCATATTGGCAGTTGTCTTGAAATTTATCTCCTCTAATGTTGTCAAAGTATTTGTCACTTTGATAGTCCGGACAACAGTTCCCAGTGATTTCACAACTTGAACTGCAGATACAGGGAACACAACATTGTCTTATAAGTGGATCCGATCTCAGACCCAATGAAAAGTTACATAAACTAGTGAATGGACAATATTTTATATGGAGTCTTGTGGCCTCTCTTGCAAAGGAATCGGGAATACGTTCCAAAAATGATTTAACGTCATCTCGAGATAACATGTTTTCAATTTCCTCATCAGTAATGAAATTATCCGAAGGAAACTTAAGCGTTTCGTTGTAATGGTTGTCAACACTTCCTGATTGGAAACGTTCGCGTAAATAGAGTATATCAGTATCATTTAAATTTGGGCTATTTTCAGCTGCAAAGTCGTTTGCAAAAGTTTGGTTCACAATGTTCTTCAGCAGGACTACAAATGATACAATAAAATGTATCCAAAAACAACTTCTTGAAGACATGCTAATTGATTAGTTTGATCCTTAGTTAATCCTTTAAAAAAAATTCTGGACTCGTTTTATTCCCACTAGAGGCACTCTAAAACCTACAAAGAAGAGATCGTTTTATCTGACATATTACAAAGTAAGGTACCTTGAAATGTTTCTAAAATGATCCAAGTGAGATCAGCCTTTAGCGTTTATTATAAACATAATTCACTATTTAAGAAAAACTCTGTATAAGGTCGATATGAATACTACTATCTTTACACCTATCTTGTTATTATTGCACTTATTTATTAAATGGAAAAATTTGCTGTGATGCACGATTTTAATCATTTCTAGTATCTTATTCAAGAAGTAGTGTCCTATAAAATAGAAAAATTTACCCATATCAGTCAGAGCTAAATCCTTAACAGGCTGCCTCTATAGTTACCAGAAATGTCTCCGGTTTTGCCAGTTTACTTTGTGTACATAAAGATTAAAAAAACAAAAACAAAACAGCAACATAATCTATTAACATCTATTGTATTGATTCAAATATCTGATATAAATTGCATGTTCTTATATTAGGCCCAACAAAATCCTTATTTGCGAGTGTTGATATCAACAATAATCCTCTGAACCTCTAACAGTTTTTCCTGCACTTATGGAAAGCATAATGGCAAGAATTTAGATTGTTATAAATTTCTGATCGTATAGAATTATTTTCATTCATTGTAGTTTAAACTAATATATAACTTACCTCACTATGTATGATCAACCCAGCATGTTGTCAGCAAATACCATCATTAACCATCGTAAAACGTGAAGTGTGCTTGCTGATAGACACTATGAATACTATAGACCTCTCAGACGTATTCGTAATTTTTGTACGTACTGGGATATCTATCTATTAACATTTAACTTTATTGCCTTTTCATTATCAGGCACAAATTGGTAATTCCATGAAAAAAAAGGAATGGATTCATGAATTATGGATTAAGTGAACACGCATCGGGGAAGAAATTTGAATGATGAAATAATGTGCCAAACAACATAGTCGTGTGCGATGTTTAATTGCTTTCATTCATTAACCTAGGAGTGATTGGATATGAAACATTTTTATTTGATATAATTAGGTGTCTATGGATATAAAAGTGATTATAATTAGTTTGCAATTAGTGCATGGTTAAATATTAGCATTAACATGGTTTTGTATACTACTGGTGATAGGCAGCAGTTTTCAGCTAAGCACCTGGTCATTGCGTATGCGATAAAACATTATATTCGTTACACCTGAAGAAATGATTTTTTCCCGAGTGAATGATGAACGATAGAGACACATTTTGCATTTTTTTTTCTGGTGACCAATATACATTTAGGCAAATAAAATAAATACGCAATTTGAAGACAGGCAAAAATGTTGGACTGATCCCTTTGAACATATATGTAAAAGTATTTATTGATCAACCTAAACAGAAATTAAATATTGATTTCATCGATTTAGATATTTCATGGTTTCCACCACAATACTAAACTGAGTTAAGTTAGCATAGCTTACAAAATAGCTCAGATTTAATTAAACCCTTATGTGGATTAAAATTACTTATAACTCCATTTTCAAATTTGCTTTATTGATTTAAAATAATGTTCTAAATAATAAAAATGGTATTCATGATTTGGCAACCATTGAAAGATACCTAATTCTAATTCCAACTCATCATTTGAATACTTTCGAATAATTCAGAAACAAATTTAAATTCATGTTCTATTTATCACCATTTTTGAAATGTAAAATCTGTGATATTCAACCGCAGGAAGTACTGAATGTAAAACTTTCGAACAGTTTCTTAATCCCCTATTGCTTGCATTGTGACAACATGTTTTCGATATTTCAACTTGAGTAGGAAAGATTCTAAGCAATCAATAACTGATAAAAGTATATGTTCTTACTCTCTCCGTCATAATGAATATATCCGCCATATTTTTGTCTGTACATTGTGAGAGGAAGGGGAAAGAAATGTACTAAATTGGAACATTTATGGACTAATCCTATTGTCATTCTGGAATAAAAACAGTTTAAACCGAACTAAAATGCACTCTTTGTTCATAATACAAGACTCAGCTTCGCCAAATTGCCAGGATATGATATTCGATAAAATCTGTAAATAAGAGATAGTCAAATTATCACAAAATCACGTATATTGTTGACAGGCGTACTTATCTTAGAGATGAAATATATAAGTGAATATAAATGTTGTGTTCATGAGTAGATATCTTATCTAGAGTAGAAACCTGACACGTCGTTCCACGCTCCTGTTTACAAGCACTGCTGCTAACCTATGGTGCTTAAAATAAGTAACAGTAGGAAGCGAAAACGGCAAGTTTTGTAAAATTCAACAAACAATTTATTCCCTGGAATACAAAGTGAAAATTTTAAAGGAACTTGTTGTATTTTGAATTAAATCCCAAATAATCCATAGTTTTCTATAATAATTCCCAAATTATAATATGTTCCGTATGAATTCCAAGAATCTTTAATGAACTTATATACCAATAGTCTTGATGTATCAGAACTATTACGTCTCTATGGTCTTAAAATAAGTAACAAGAAGAGCGAAAACCAGCAAGTTTTGTATAATATAATTTAGTTCCATAAAGTACAATGCGAAAAACTAAAAATAACTTACAGTATGAAGAATGAAATCCTAAGTCTTAATGTATATCAAGTCAATGGTATCGAATAATCCGAATGAGTTCCAGAGGTATTCAAAAAAATGTCATGTATTGTACTGATGTATCAACAGTATAGAAGAACCACTATGATATAATCCCATCATGTCTTTAAATGAATTTGCAGTATTTTAGTAACAGCTATTATTCCAGTTAATCTGAATCTTTCGAGCACTGTAATTCCAACGAATGATGAAATTATATAAATGAATCAATCCCTTCAATATATATGAATAATTTGCAAGACTGGTGGGTACTATTAAGAATATCCAATATTCCGTAATAATTCTCTTATACAACTTACTAAACCCAATAGAAAGTGTTTGCACATTCAAACTCTACAGTAAACAGATGAGATGCTTTAACACTGACTAATCAGAAATTAGGTCTACCTTCCTTTCAGAAATCATATCCTGTATAATATCACGTGATATTTTAAAAGTTTAACTCAACCTTCGAACTTTATGAATGAATTTATGCACTATACATGAATGACCCATCTTTAAAGAGCGAACTTACGATCGATAAGAAAATTAGTGTTCAAAGTGTTACTAACTATATAACCTTTACAAACAATAATCATGAATGATAATACACATAACATATGTATACATAAAACAATTATATAATACGGAATTTCTTTGAATGAGTTCTTACAAATCCCAAGCAGTGTTGTCGTTCAAAAATTAATAAGCACTTTGTTATTCCAATGAATAGTTTAGATAAATAATTCTTCTTAATTATAAGTGAACACAACTAAAAGTTATTTCACAAACTGTTATTAAAAATGAATAAATAATGCCCACTAACTCCCTTATATACAGACTCTTACCTAACCTATGACACAACAAAATGCCCAGAATGTGGGCCAGTTAACCATCAAATTCGTAAACAAGCTTTCTTTCAGGAATACTAAACTGGTCAACATGGTCAGGCTTTTAACTTAAATTCAAGTAAACAAAACACTAGGTAGACAATAGAATATCCGAGAGAAAAACCAAGGTCCTGAACTCAAATCCAAGTCAAGATATTGTTTACAAATGATCAGTATGTTTAAATATAATCTACAATCATGGTCAGAGGTTAACTATGTAATATGTGTTTTCAAATGATTCTTAGAATCCACAATCATGGAAAAAGTTCAACATACAATATAGATATACATAATAGTGCAAATTATACACACATGCTGAAATAAGTATGTAATATTATCATGTGCATGCATCTTTTTTACATGATCCATTATTTACCCTACGAGTTGTTGTGTCATGGCATGGTAAGGAATGGATGGATGGAAGATTGATGAATCGACGGATAAATGGCTGTTTGGCTGGTTTGACATGTTAACAAATCTGTTGTGGTTGGATAAAATCTAATTCCAGTAACTAATGTCATAACCAGACCTCTAAAATGTAAACATAGCATCTAAGGACAAGTGGATGCTTAGCAAAGGTTTGTTTAAGAATGATCTTGTGTAAGAGACCTTCAAACAGTGTGTGGTAAAGACGTGATTGCATTAGAAAAGTAACCTTTTAAGGCAGCATGGTTGAACATTAATATTCTTCGTGTCAAAACTCTTTTCATGTTGAGTAACACATTTAAATTGTTATGTTTCTACTTGCTATTTTATATTTAGTTAAAAGATACGTACGCTGTAAACATGTTTGGAGGATCCGATGTTTTTGCCTGTCCAGCGTAACTTCTGACAGTTTGATCTCGTAATAAAGGTATACTTCGAAGGCCATTGGGAAGCCTAACTAAGTTATACTTATTGAACGTAACCTGTCTCTTAATTTCATTTCTTTTATGGGTCCAACCTAAAAAAGACGAAATGAAGATATAATCAATACACATGGAAGTACTCAAAAATAAGGGAGATCAAGAAATTATATCAGCCATCCAAAGTTATTGTTGACTTCTTTTCAGGACTGAAATATTATCTTTACAACAAAACTAACTTTACTTCGTTCCGTAAAATTTAAGCAGACAAACCATGTTAGAAAATAATTTCTCAAACGTTTAGGAATTCTTTTTACATGTAAACAGTAAATGAATTTCTCCAGGAGTGTTTGCTTTCATTCGAAGAGCTGATGGTTGTGTATTCATTATGATGAGATTTTCGCGTAGTATGAAACGAGCTGAACTTTAACATCAATCATTGAAGGATAAAATTCAAAATCCCATAGTCAAGTATGCATTAATAATTTACGTTTGTAAGTTTTTATGTTACAAATCTCCACATTGGAAGAATTTACAGATTATATGTTAAATCTAGTGCATTTTAAGATAAGTCAAATCATTAATGGCAGACTTATTACGTTGCACACGATATTATCCATACTTAAGACATGGGTAATGTACCACGCCCGGTGTAATATTTCTAACTGGCAATACTTTTGACATCAAATGGGGATCAAGTGACTAACCAATCAAACTCAAAGGTTATTATTTTCATATTGGATATGCTATTGTGCAAAATAAATTTGAGACCATTATTTTCGTCGTCTTATCAAAGTTTAAAAATTGGCAATACCAGTTTCCCGGTGACTCAAGATTTAATGCAAGTCGTTTTAAAGAAAACTAATTGTCACATACTGTTTGAATTTTTTTTTACAAAAAGAAGGCTATGACAAACCAAATGAATAGAACGTGGGTTACTTTAAAGATCGCAGGTTGTGTGCCTTGTTCATGCAATCACCAGTCTGTAACAAATGGGCATTCTTGTAGAACCTTAGGTTGTTACGTGAAATTATTTATTTGATGAACGAGTCGTAAAATATCATACAATATTTTATTTTACACCAGGGATACCAATTTGTTCTAGTGTAGATTTTTACATTTGTAACTTTTATATGCGTTGCTTTCTGGGAGAGGAACACATAGTGATTATGTCTTAAGAGGATTGCCTGGGTTTCGTGTGCTACAAATTCGGTGAGCAGTGGCACGTTGGCGTGCAGCATGAAAAGATATGAAAGCTGTGGAAAATCGCCATAATGTGTGTATGTACGATCTGTGATTACTGAAACAAATATGCCCAAATTTGTAGATGTCACAAAGATGACTCCAAGGAAAATTATAAGCGTGTTAATGATGCTTCAGAGGAAGATAATAAATAATAGATACAAAGTGTAGATGTCGATGTAGGTGATGTGATAATTCATAATGATGATGTTGCTGGAGAAATGGTGGATACTGAATGATCACTCAGACATTTGAAGTAGCTGAATCTAAGTACGAGGTAGATAATAACCGTAGCATTGCTGAGGAATTAATGGCTGATCCAGAGACTCTTGAGAATTAGATGATAAATCGCAATTACTATACAAATCAGTGTCACAATTCAGTGATTACATGAGCATCGAGCACGACAAAGTTACCCTCCCATTTTACAGTATAATGTAACCTAATTGCTAGGTAGGTTCCTCTATTGTATTTAACCCCGAGGGAGGAGAAGACAAGGGGGTGGAGGATAATTCCCAACACTTTTGTATCAGTTATAACATTGTTTGCAAAAACAACCAAAACCAGACCAATGAATATTTTAATATTTAAAATTGAGAACGTATTTCCTTCATGGGATCCTTGTCGCCTAAGCGATTAAATTGGGAAACCGTTTACTGTTCTTTGTACACCATATAGCCATATTATTCTTCCTATGATATAAAAAATGCAACTATTCGTTTTAGTTATTTTAATAATAATAATAATAATAATAATAATAATAATAATAATAATAATAATAATAATGTATAGAACCAATTCATCAATGAAATAATACAGTGATATATATATATATATATATATATATATATATATATATATATATATATATATATATATATATATATATATATATATATATATATATATATATATATATATATATATATATATATATGATATAAGTAAATAAATACAATTCTGCTATTTATGGGTACGTTCATTTAATTAAGGGTTTCCTGTGTTTTGATCGATTTAAATTGGGAACAGCTATTATTTTTGGCACATGATATTAAACTTTCTTTAATATAAAAAGCCACCAAACATTTCACTAATAATAATAATAATAATAATAATAATAATAATAATAATATAGCATCCTTCATTTACCCTTTAAAGAAATACGTACCATGATCGTGTGACATTTTGACATAAAATATACATTGCATTGCTAGAAAAGTTGGCAACAAATGTTTTATCTACTCCCGCTCAATCGATTTGAGGAGAAAATAATTGTGGATATATATTTGTTTATGTGCCCCTTGTTCTCAACAAAATTAGGGAGAGCACATGTTTTATCCATATGACTGACATGGATCAATATCCATTTATTAGTTTAGAGTGATAATAACAATTAACACAGATGTCGCAGTCACAAGCTCAAATTGACAGCAGTACGCCCGCTCTAATTGTTTTGGCGAGACCATACTTAGGGTATGGATGATATTTGTTTTATGTGCCCCTTGACATGGAGCAGTATCGATTTACTAATGTGGGTGGGAGAAACAATAATCATTTAAATTTCACAGTCCGACAAATTAAAACTCGCATGTCTGTGTAGTAGACTCATACTCTTGCATTCCAACTAATCAAGATGTCATTTTAATATACTGTCCGAAAACAAGAGTTCATTAGAATTTGCTAAACAGTTTGCTGATTAAGAAGATATGATTACAATTAATAACTGATAGCCACATTAAAATAAAGATGCAATATACACAAGAGGGTACACAGTGTAGAAACGAAAATAATAATAATTATATTCCGCACGCATTCTGGAAACGAAGGTAATAATATTTACATTATCAACATAAATACTTTAAAGTACATAATTGAAAATAGGAATGTTCGTTGTTAACCGAACTCAGAATTATCGAAACAAAAGCCAACTGAAGTAAATAAAAAAAACTGCTAGGACTTAATACCTACGCCATAGGCAATCTACTGACAAAGTGATGTGAATTTAAATGAATTTAAATGTGTTCAATAAAGTTAAAAGCAGCCAAGGGCAATCATGTGCTGGAAATGTAAGTGTGTTTGAGGGAGTTTGAGGCTAGTAACCTAGTGTCTCGCTGATTGACGACATGCTTCGAAATTACTCCGATATTTTTACGCTTTTCTGACTTTGTTGGCACGTGGAGTTTTCTTCTTTCTGTTTTGTGATATCAAACGTAATTTTAACGATACACAAAATTAAATTTAACCAAATGTAGATGAAGGAAGACACATCCTAAAGTTTCAAATACATTCCAATGCATGAAATGATGATGAAGCTTCACCAAGCTTCATACACCATCATTCTGCATATTATTCTCAAATGAAATGTTCATCATAACTGAGCATAGCTGACAAAATAGTCGGTTCCTGCATATCAAAATTCTTTGGAAAAGTGGTTTGCGACCTTTTCCTTAAAAATGCCACCTATGTTTTATGCAACAACATATCTGAAGAAGAGGCTATAAAACACGGTTTTTTCACTTTTGTATGACTATCGTCTAATTTCTTTATCTGCTTCTTAGGGGTTATGTAATACTTTTAAGAAACTGAACATAAAATCATATAAAAATAATGTTGAACTACTTAAATGGATGCAGCTAAAAATTCGCATTCGCGAAGATATAAAAACAATTAGATTAAGGAGCAGACAAGAAAGATTCAAGCTTGGTTTCTACTAGACAATACACATAATAATGACTGAGGAAGCAAACTCGACTTTTCTGCTAGTCTGCGAAAGTATAAAACATGTCCAATAGCACAACAACGAATACCACAAACGTTTTTGCGATAATATAATGTTGATTAAGTTAGTTATGAATGAGTAATGTGAAATTAACGGAAATGTTGTTCCAGGTAAACAATCCCATTGCGGATGTGTAACGATTATAGGATACTTTTTTGCGAGTTTAAGTTACTATGACACTGTGCAAAGATAAAAATGATTTACTATTTAGTGGATTAGATTTTATGCTAGATTAAATCTATAAAAAGTGTTTTACTTACATATACTCAACGAATATATTCTCAATATAAAGTAGAACTGACAAATGTGTAACTTAAACAATTAATACAAACATTACAAATTATTATTAAACAACTAGAGAATGATACAGTTTGTTTTATGGGTTTCAATATTAACCAGGATTTCGCAGGAATTATGAACAATTTAGGGATGGAAAATTGTTTAAACGAGAAAGATAACTTTATACTAGCAATGATAGAAAATGTTTAGGACATATTTTGCAGAACGATAGAACAGGTGAGGTGTTATAAACAAAGTCTTCATTCCTATCTTAAAATCGGTTCGTGGTATCATTTTTTGTTGTATTCAGATATAGTGTGAAAGGAATAATTTATGTAAATTATTAATTGGAATTACAAAGTGCTCAGTGACTTTTTTTAGACTAAAACCCTCCACTGGGTTTATTGAGAACTCATTGAAAGACATTCTGAATTAGATCATTGAGGTACATCAGGACATTCAAAGCCGCTATTGGAATTCATCCAAAATATTATCTACTTCTTTGGACCTTTGATAATAGATTTAGGACTGTTCGGGATTTAATTCACAAAAATATGTCTTTTGAATTTTCACTTTGTAACTTAGAGAAAAAGGTATTTGATGATTTACTAAACTTGTTGGTTTCGCTTCTTTCTGTTAAATAGGTTACGATCTAGAGTCGTAACTGAAATTGGGGGCTTGTCCTGGATCTGAATTTTTTAACAATCATTTCAGAGATATTTAAAGCTGTCTCTGAAATTTAAATTGACCTTGGTTCGATATTTTCATTGTCAGTGGTAAAGAGTGTAATTACGCACATTTCAGAAATATTTAGTGAGACCAGCAATCATTCACAATGTCATCTAATGTAATGAACTTTGCTCCAAGTCATACCCAGAAAGGGCTTAGAGTCTATGAAAGAGGACGAAATTCCTGAGCTTGTCAGACATAATGATCTTTCTGAAACAAAAGCATCTATAACAAAACAAGAGATAAAGACTATTTAGATTCAGTATTTGGTGTGAAAACTAAATTTGGGTTATAGCTCTTTGGGTTTGATTAGTAAGTCTGTCTTTGGATTTGACAAGAAATTAAAGGAATTACAGTTTTAAAGAAACTCACATAGAATTGGAATTAACAAAACTTGTCGTGCGTGAGAAATGATTGAAATGCAATTCCAAAAGATAATGAGGAGATGCAAATGCAAACTCCGGGAGAGAGAGAATGGAGAAATACAAACGCAATTAGAGAAAAGGGATAGGCAGAGGGAAATAAAAGAGGGAGATATACATACAAAGAGAGAGAAAGAGAGATAGAGAAGATAAGAGAAGACAAGACAAGGCAAATTCAAAACGAAGTAAAGGAGAGGCATATACATAGAGAGAAGGATAGACAGAAAGAAGAGAGGGAAATGCAAATATACAGAGAAGAAAGATACATACAATATAGATTGAAAAAATTAAAACCAATAGGCGGAGTACGCTTCTTCCCCCTTTAGACACAAATACAGCTTGAAATGGCAAGAAAGCATTGGACTTTATTATTACAAAATATTCAGTTTTGAAAAGTTCAAGAAGTTTACACTCCACTATCGGTGCAACAAAGTGCCGTTAATGTATTTTAAGGAAATTTTCTTGAAAGGTTATTAGTGGGTACCTGAGATATATTGACAAAGGTTTATGAATTGTAGAAAAGGAACTGTTCAACCCATGTCTAATTCCCACTGGGAAAAGAATAACTATTTGATAGGTGGTGCTCAGTGAAGAAGGATGATAAAAATTGCGATAACATAAGACAGTTCGCATTAATTGAAGTGTTCAAGAGATGCATGTATAGTGAAGTCAAGATCTATATCGATGATCAAAATGTAGAAACTTTGAAAAAGGCTGCTAGCAAAGCTAATGATTATTCCTTAACTCACAAAGATTTATTTGTCAATAAGTCTTTCTATCAGTAGCGTTTCATATGAGTACGTCCAATTATTTATCTGGCAAAATTTATTAAAATCACACATTAGGGATTAGAAATCCTTATCTCCTCCTAAGTGTACTTATGGTAAAAGAAAGGGCACGTCATTTCCCATTATTAAAGGTTGAAAACTAAACATCAGAATAAAGACAGAGTTGTTCCAAATGCTCTTATTTCAAAGAGGCAATGTTTGTGGTCTTGTATTGAACTCAGTGCATTAGTTGGGTCACAAAAGAACCCATATGATTCAATTTTGGAGAATTATGAACCATTCATGTTGAAAGGTTCCATATCAGTTATTGGCGGTACTGCCTAACCTATCCCTATTAAAATGTTAAGATACACATGAGCTATTCAAAATCTTTTGTCAAAATATGCTCTGCCTTTATTTAAGAAGTCTTTTTCAAGTGAAAGCGTTCTTTTGGAGGGACTAGGTTGGCTTTTTTAATGTTCCTTGCCATTGTGTCAATTTGACATCAGACTTAGTCTCAAGACCCTGACTATCGGAGGAGTGGCTTCTTTACCTACTGAGAGAAATCACATATCACTAGGCAATGATCTAGCTGCAGATAAGTTCGGTGCTAATCCAGTTATAACTAACAAGCTTTCTTTGGATAAAAAGGTGGATACTTTTGAGATTGAAATCCATGATTTGCACTCTCCTTGTGCAGTTACTACAGGAACGACAAAATGAGCTCTCGAGATTGATGCTGATCAAGAAATTATTCCTTTAGCTGACACATTTATTGGCCAGTCTTTAGATGAGGTCATTTTTGCTCCTAGTATGATCAATCATTCTCTCTACTCTAATCAGGTTGACAAAAGATAATCATTCTTTTGTCGAACATGAAAATGATTTTGAGATCTCCTGTTTATTTCAGATGGTTATTAGCGAAACTGAAGTCCCATTTTTTTTGTTGTTGTTATCCTTTTAAGATATCTCAGACCACCTAAGGCGTCCCGCTGCTGACGAGTGGTTAGTGAACTATCAAAATTTCGTTTCGAATTCATATCGACAAAAAATTATTGTCTAACTCTTGAACCTCCTTTGGCTGGTCATTTAGGAGTCTTGAGATCTTGCATAATTTTTATTGGCCGAAAATTAACATTGATGTTTCTGAATAATGTAGATCTTGTAACACTTGCCAATCGGTAGGAAAACCGAATCAGAAGATACCTAAGACTCATCTGCTACCTCTTCCTGCAGTTGGCGAATCATTTAGCAGAAAAATGTTAGAAATTCAGAAATATTATACAATCTGAACCAGAAACCTTCACATATAACAGCAGAAAAAAATGTTTAATTAATGGCTATTTTGTGAGTATGCGCAGGATTAATCCTCTCAAGCAAATTGTTTGGAAAAATGAAATTCAATATTCAGTGGAGAATGTTTTATAGAACCAAGTTAACTTAACTCTAGTTCACTATGTACTCGTGTGCCTAAATTAGATAATACATTCCGTATGCGAACTGATTATGGAAAAGGCAACCCTAACCGTAACATTAATATATATATATATTTTCTCCGGATCTCTTAACGTCCTATATATATATATATATATATATATATATA